>JAPKLX010001866.1:0-17135 GCA_026898415.1 Leonotis leonurus | reverse complement strand
TGTGAATTTTCTTTGCATTCGGATCAATCTATTAATTACAAATGAAATACATAAATTGTAACTATTGTTAAAATTTATAAAGGTTTTATAATTATAAACACGTACCTTAATTATAGAATCCCAAAGAGTCTCGTCGCAGTCAACCGTGTATGTTCCATTCGTATTAAATCCCACTCCGCTTTGATTCAAAATTGTGCACAACGTGTTGTAGTCTTTCTTCCAAATTGAGAGCTTTGAGTTCATGTGCGGACTCCCTCTCAAATCTGTTCCAGGCATCTTCTTCTTAAAAATCTCTTCCAACTTGTTTAGGTAGCCGGCCCGAAATCCGTTGTCCGATTTCCACCCTTGAGCCACAATTTCTTTCATACCAAGAAGCAATGCCTCCTCTTCCCGTTGGGTCCAAACACGGCGCCCCTTTTCTGACCTTGAAGTAGCCTTATTACTAGCCATACTATCATAACTACCTATTGGCATCAATGAATGAGCTTAAGAACATCATATAAACAATCTTAAGCTACAACTACAACTACATCTACATCATATGTCTTTCCTCCTAACAATCACAGAGCATCCATAAATATTGATTGTTGCTAAAATCTACATTCACAGAGCATTCATATAGACATTCCATATTGTAAAAACTTATAACCAATGTAAAATCTTCATCTCATATGAGATACCAAACGCACCCTTTAAAAGTCCAAAGCAATTTAAATTATGGGTGAAACCCGACCCGTTATCACCAACATGCAAAAGTCCAAAGCAATTTAAAAGACATAATTGCCCCAGGCACCGCCGCTAAACTACAATACAGTGCAGAGTGCACATGGTGAGTTGCTCACATCACCGCATCACCACCATTACCGTCACTCACACAGTCACAGAGCTTTCGCCTCTTTTCCCCATCAACATTTTAAAAAGAAACAAAATGCCAAAACAAGCACCTTTCATCAAAAAATAAAGATGGAAAAACAAAGAATTAAAAAAAACAAAAAAAAATGCCTAATCGCGAAACAGTGCCCACCACCATTTGTTCCACTTTCCCTTTCCCAACAACACTTTTTCATCCACAACCCATATATCCTCTCTGTATTTTCCCCTCCCTCAATTGCCCGTTTCAAAAAGAAGAGTCTCTGCAATGTAAAATCTTCATTCACAGAGCATTCAAATAGACGTTCCATATTTACGAAGGAGAAGGAAAATGAAATATATAAACACAATATCCCAATTAACACACTTCTATCAAAAACATAGAAATATATAATCAACGTAAAATCGATTAATTGTCACAAAATCATTAAATTCATACCTTCTTCAGTGGAACCCATCGCTAATTGTCACAGAAATTAGCCCTTTCTTCCTTTATCTTCAGTCGAAAATAGCTCAAAAAATAGGTTCTACTCTTCTTTCTGCCGTTCTTCTTTAGCTCCAAAAATGAGGTTATTTTTCCTGTCACTTGCCGCCTAAAATGTAGAAGAAATAATAGCATGTACTGTTTGCTTTTAATAATTCCTACCAAACAAGATAATAAGTTATCTTGGAGTGATATATTACCTACTAAACACCATATTACACCACATAAGGAGTTATCCAACCTTTTTATTTTGTATACCAAACACTATATTAATTATCATACTTTTTATTGTACCTACCAAACACATTATTAAACACTATTCATACTAATTATCTTACACTATTCACACTATTAATCCTACTTTTTTTTTATCATTTTTCATCTCATATGGGATACCAAACGCACCCTAAGCCCACAGATAAGCCCATAAGGGTACTAAATTTCGGTTTATATCTCATTGTTAGAGTCTAGGGAGCATGAACCCTAATTATTTTGTTTGACGGCTTCGGCTTGGGCAAAACTTTGGTTCTGAGTAGCGGCTTCGGCTTGCGCAAAACTTCGATTCTGAGTTTTTCGTTTTTCCTTTTAGATTATTTCAATAAATTTCCCTTCGTTTATTCTCTCATGACTTCACTCTATCAGTATATAGGCTTGTGAGTGGGCCTGTAAAATTCGAATCGGAATTGTTAAAATAGTTACGGTTCTAGAACTGGAATCGGACCATTAAATATCATATTCGGCCAGACCCGAACTGTTAACTAAATAAAAAATAATTATGGGTCGTGAGAATACATGAGTTTTGACCGGTTTCCGAATTCTGTCATGGTTTTACTTTATCTCTTTAAGGCATTTAATCAAACAGCTGCTTCACTCCATACCGCTTACACCAGCTTACTTCTCTTCCACAACATCAAGCATATAACCTTCAAAGTTTCAACACCCATCAATCAACACTTGGAACCCCCACTCCCCAAGATGATTGCAATCAATTTTTAAAACATTTACAGTTGATCTTCGTTTACGAACATGATTTTATAAAAGGGAACAATGTCTATGAATTTTAGCGGCAAGAGGCAGAATATGAAGATGAAAACTAAAATATTTACTACTTTCTGTTTTTCAATTGAAATCAAAGACACAATCCATAAATAAATTTCATTTTTTATTTTAAAATAAAATTTGAAATAAAAACTGAAAATAAATTGATCGGGTCGGGCTAGAACCAGAATCGTACCTTGCGGATCAGGTCGGGTCTGGACCCAGAACCAAAATCAGAACCATAACTTTGGAATGAGTGTGTTTTGACCGATTTTGTATCCGATCCGAATTTTACCCGCCCAATGACAAACCTTATGTATGCAATCAGGATCTTCTATTGCGTAATGATGTGACAATCCTTATTGCATTAATAATATTGTGACACGTAGTATAATTAATGATGTAAGATATAAATCATATATTTTCCTTATATATACTTTAAATCTTAAACCTTAATCATGTCATGTGTCATAATCTTATTAATGTAATGAAGATATCAAACTGTTAAGAATGGTTGATCTCATTTGATATGGGTAGGGGAAATTTTTCTTTAAGTTTGATTGCAAAAAAGTATTAATTAATAAATTATATTTTTTATATTTACATAAAAAAAATTACATCACAACGGCCACGCTAGATTACTACGTTAAGTTTTAAATTAACTAATTAGCTATATATACTAGGTTAAAGAATTTCACTAATATATATATTACTGTAAGAATTTTAGAAACAATTAGCTATAGCTATAGATGGATGTTTTTCTTAGAAACAAATAAAGCACAAGGATATAACCTGAAATCTTGAAAAGTCGTTATCTTGTCTTTTGTAATATCGTCGTTATCATCGATCATTATTAATATATAGAGTGGCAACCAGCTGCTAGCTAGTGGGATTAGATCCTCGAATATTAAACCCCTACTTGTTCAAATAAATTGCGAATTAAAGGATATTCTTAGTTTACTTGTTTTTTTGTGGGATAATGATGTTTAATTAGCAGCAGGCATATTATATTTAATTACCTGTTTCAACTTGTATTACATTCATAATGCCCGACAAGTTGCCACGGACAATTAATAGTTAATTAATACCCTTTTTTAATTATAAAAGTGTGTTGTAATATGATCGGTACAAATTAAAATAAAAAAAACTTAAAATATATTTTTAGTTAAAAAAGAACACACTAAATAAAATATATATAATGTTTAAAATATTACGTGTTCGTATAATTATATTCGGTAAAGGAAACAACATATTCTTGTTAGACGATTTAAACGGATAATAAGAACACACTATTATTATATGAAATACTTATTACTTAGTTTGAAACTTAATTAATTGATTTAGTATGATCCAAATTATAATAAACTATATAATCATAATAAAAAGATAAAATTATCTATTCCACGTTATATACATGCCTAAATTTTTATTTTTAGTGTAAAATGCTTAGGTTGCACCGAGCTGTCCCATCGTGTTTTAGGTCATTTTAGGTTAGGACGACTTGCACAAACCTCAAATTTAGTCGGATCTTTATTTTCACAGTCCATACATGTCCATTTTTCATGTTAGCCGATTATTTTTAACGGTTCTATGAATGAATTTTAGTGAATGAGTTAGACCTGTTGTTAGTAGTATAAAAGTCTTATACTCCCTCCGTCTCACCTCACTTGTCTCACTTACCATATTAAGGTGTCCCCCATTACTTGTCTCATTTCCTAAAGAGATATAGTTAGGGTGTAATAAAGGGAGTTAATGGTAATAAAGTAGGTGAAAGAAGAAAAAAATGAAAAAAGTAGGTGAAAGAAGTAAGTGAAATAAGTAATTAAGAAAATAATAAAGTAAGTATTGATATACAATCCAAAAACATTTGGAACAAGTGAGGTAAGACAGAGGGAGTACTACTTATTAATTAGATATATGTGTTGTAAGTATAATAATAAAAAATCTGAGTTAAATATTATGAAAAATTAATATATCAATAATAAATGAATGAAATACGTAAAAAATTAATGTATTAATAATAAATGAATTAAATATGGTGTGAATTTAATAAGCTCCACACTCTACATTATTATAATTAAATTTATGTTGTGAATGTTTGAAAAATCATCGTCATAACTAATAATGAAAATTTAAATAAATAATAATGTATATAAATGATAGTAATATTTAAGGGTATATGTGTGGTATTTTTAACAAAATAAAAAAAATGAAAATGTTCATATTTTTAGTGGAATGATTGAATTGTATATAGTAGATGGATTTATGATTGATGTTAAAAGTAGTTTTTTGGTTATAATACACGTACATATAACAACATCATATATAGAATTTAGTGTATATATAATAAATGTAGATATTAAACTTTTTAAAATGATTATAATTTTTTCATATTAAATTTATTTATTGTATGAAATATATGAAATTGAGCCTCTGATCAAGATCTTTAATGTAAGATGGATATTAATATAATTACGAAAAATAAATTGAAAGATTTTGTGAAAAAATATAAAAGAAAAAGTGGTTATATTTAAATGCGTTTAGCATTATAATTATTTATAATGAAAATGAGCCGTGAATTGATGAATAACTGTAATTTAAATTTTAGCGGTAAGAAGTTACGGTTAAAAACTGCATTTTACATTGAAAGTGTATCAACCACTCTAAATGAAAAACTTGCGGAAGCTAACGTAGAAGACACGAGATATTTTGCGTAGGTTATATAAATCAATTAGCTACACGGAAGCCTTACGGCCAAAAAGAATAATCGAAATAAGTGTTGAGCTATTACAATGTTGAGCAACAAAATAACATCAACAGTATTACTAAAACACTAAATGTATGTTCTTAAGATCTAAAAAACATACAGAATGAAAAATACGAAATTAATCTGCAAAACCTCTATCAACTCCAAGAATGAATCTAGTATTTATAGATAGACTACATGGGTTTGGATCCACGAATATAGCAACTGTTAGCCCATGTCTTCCAAAATTCTCGCAGTTCTATTGTTGACTCCGCATATCTGCCTGGAATTATGGAACCACTTCAGTTGGTTGTTGACTCCTGGATTTGTGGAACAAAATTCCACTATCATGAATATCTCAACTGCATGGCAAGACTTGGTCTTCACTCCAGTCTTCGTGTGCTATTTGAATGCTGTTGTGTCAGCACTCCACGTGGCTGTTGAGCTGGGTGCCAAGTTATCACCACTTGTCATGCTGAGCTGGATACTCTGGATACTATGTCACCATTCCACGTTGTGCTGAGCTGGAGTCCCAGTCAGCATTCATGTGAAGAACACAAAAACACAAATGTTAGGTCAACACTTCAAATAACATGAAGACTTAAAAACCTAACAAACTCCCCCTGTTTTTGTGCCTTCTTCACAAAACCTTTCTTATAGCTTCACGAGAGTGCTCCAAACTCCCCGTATGTTCATGCCTGCAAAACAATTTCAATAGCAGCAACAACATAGATAGAGACAACAGTTTAACATTTATACGAGCAAAGCTATAAACAATACCACACATCACACGCAGCAACATCCATGTCATTCCAACAATAAAAGGTCAGTGCTGCAACAATATTGTTCTCCCCCTTTTTGGGAAGATAGACACGCTTGAAGAATCGGTGTAAGGGCAGCAAGAGATTTCAAAGTATAGGCGATTTTTCTAGGGTTTTGTGTGGTGAGTGACAACTGTGGTAGAAAAAATCATGATGAGGGTAGGGAAACAGACTGGCGACAGTTTGAATATAGGGAAAGTATGTCGTTTCACTTTCTTCCTGACATACTCAAGAACACGCTACTCGACAGTTATAACCCACTATCAAGAGAGAAGAAGCGGTGTTTAAGGGATGCGAGATCATGCGGGATATCAAACACAAGTTGCTGATAGAGATGTTGATGGAACATTTTTAGAAGGGAAATATTCGGAGAAAATAGTCTAACTTGCTCTTTTGTGGTAAAAACACAGACCAAGAGACTTTCGTAGGTATACGAACCTCTCATGATCCAAAGGTTTTGTAAAAATGTCAGCAACTTGGTTTTCTGTTTTCACATATTCTAGCTTGATCACCTCTTGTTCCACTAAATCTCTAATGAAATGGTGTCTTATGTCAATATGCTTTGTTCTTGAGTGTAGAACAGGATATTTGAAAATGTTTATAGCGCTCATGTTGTCACATTACACAACCAGGTCATTGTTATCTAGGCCATAATCACTAAGCATTTGTTTGAGCCACAGCAGTTGTGTGCAACAGCTGTCTGCTGCAACATATTCCGGATTCAGCTGTGGATAAGGAAACACAGTTTTGCTTACCGCTATGCCATGACACAATGTTGTTACCTAGATAAAAACAACCTCCACTCATACTCTTCCTATCATCCACATCTCCAGCCCAATCAGAATCACTAAACCCTATCAAACTCATATTCATGTCTTTAGAAAAAATGATTCCTAAATCTAATGTTCCAGCAACATACCTGATGATTCTTTTAACAGCTTTAAGATGGGATACCTTGGGTTTAGCTTGATACCTGGCACATACACATACACTAAACATCAGATCTGGACGAGTAGATATTAGGTATAGTAGACTCCCTATCATCGATCTGTAGAGTGTTGGATCCACATCCTCTCCAGCATCATCTTTTGTCAACTTGTCAGTAGAGCCCATAGGAGTCTTCATGTGTTTGGCTTCTTCAAGGTTAAAACGCTTTATCATCTCTTTGGCGTACTTGCTTTGAGAGATAAAGATGCCCTCTTGTCCTTGTTTAACTTGAAGTCCAAGGAAGTATGTGAGTTCTCCCACCATGCTCATCTCGAACTTTGTCGACATTGCACCTGAAAAATCATTGAGCATGTTACGTGAGGTGGAGCCGACAATCATATCATCAACATAGATTTGAGTAATAAGAATGTGTTGATCTTCCCTTTTGATAAACAATGTTCGGTCAGCAGCGCCTCTCATAAACCCGTATTTGAGAAGGAAGTTTGTAAGATGTCCATACCAAGCACGTGGTGCTTGTTTTAGTCCATACAAGGCCTTCTTTAGTCGAAAGACATGATCTGGCTTGTGGGGATCCTCAAATCCTTTTGGCTGTTCAACATAGACTTCCTCTTTAAGTTCACCGTTGAGGAATGTTGCATTCACATCCATCTGATATAGATTGATGTTGAGATGACATGCAACAACAAGCAACAACCGTATGGACTCAATTCTTGCTACTGGGGCAAACGTGTCATCAAAATCCACCCTTTCAACTTTAGTATACCCTTGAGCCACCAATTGTGCTTTGTTTCGTACAATTGTTCCCTTCTCATCAGATTTGTTCTTGAAAATCCACTTTGTGCCGATAACATTTCTGTTGGCTGGTTTGGGAACAAGGTACCAAACATTACTATGAACAAACTGATTTAGTTCTTCATGCATAACATTTATCCAGAACTCATCAGTCAGTGCTTCCTTGACATTTTTTGGTTCAAACATAGAGACAAAACATGTTACGCCATCAATTGTAGAGCACACAGAGTACATGCATGTTATTTCTCTATAGTTAATCGGCTATTTACGTCTGGTCTGAACACCATCCTCGACATTTCCTATTACTTGAGATAGTGGATGGTTTTCTCTAACTCTTCCTGGAGGTTCTCTGCGGTGAGTGATCTCTTGAACCTCATCTTATTCTTCTTCTGGTTCCTGTTGTGTAACATTGTTTTCTCCATTACTGTCGGATGTTGTGTTAGGTGGAGCGGTTTGGACTTCAACAGGAGGTAGAACAACTCCCCCTTGATATACGTCGTCTTCTGCTTCCACCTCTTTGTCTACATCACCTGCGTCATCAAAGACAACATTAATAGATTCTAGTATTGTCTTAATGCGAAGATTAAATACCCTATAGGCTACGCTGTTTGTTGAGTACCCAACAAATACTCCTTTGTCACTCTTATCATCAAACTTTGTTAGATACTCCCGATCATTTAAGATAAAGCATACACACCCGAAAACACGAAAATGTTTTAGGTTAGGTTTTCTTCCCTTAAGCAGTTCATACGGTATTTTGAATGAGCCTGGACGAATGTTGACTTGATTATTGATGTAACAAGTGGTGTTTACTGCCTCAGCCCAAAAATGTTTCGCCATTTATTTTAAGCTCAGCATAACCCTTGCCATTTCAATCAATGTCCTATTCTTGCGTTCGACCACCCCATTCTGTTGTGGAGTTTTTGGTGCTGCAAACTTTTGGCATACTCCTTTTTCATCACAGAAACTTGTGAATTGCGAATTCTCAAACTCCCGACCATGATCAGATCTTATACGAGTGATTCTAGCATAAAATACATTAGCAATGCGAGCGAACATATTTCTAAACATTTCAAATGTTTCAGATTTTTCACATAAAAAATAGGTCCACGTGAATCGGGAAAAATCGTCTACCACAACTAGTACATACCTTTTACTACCAATGCTTTCAACTTCCATGGGTCCTACAAGATCCATATGTAGAAGTTCAAAGCATCGGTTGGTTCCAAAGTGTTGTTCATGTTGCTGTAGAGCAGGATGTGATGCATGTAATTATTTTCCTCTTTGACAGTCTCCACTCACAATCTGGTCTGCCTTCCCAAGTTTGGGTAGGCCTCGTACTGCATCCATCGTGACCAATCTGCCAAGGTTTCGAAAGTTATTATGACCTAATTGTTTGTGCCAGAGTATAACATCATCAACTTGAGCCTTATTGCATTTTAGGTTATGAGTCATATAACAATTATCTGATGACCGTTGGCCTTTCATGATACACAAGTTTCTGTTATTTTATACTTCACATGCATCTTTAGTGAACTTCACAAGCATGTTACCATCACATAATTGACTTATGCTGATTAAGTTTGCCATAAGCCCCTGAACATGATACACATTTGTTAAAGTAGGTAAACCAGGAACATTAAGTGTACCTTTCCCTATAATTTTACCTTTTGAACCTCCACCGAAGGAAACATTTCCCCCGTCATAAGTTTCATAGTTGGAAAGAAATATTTTGTTACCTGTCATGTGACGTGAACATCCGCTGTCAAAGTACCAAGAGCCTGAAATGTTAGTTTTCAATGTTGTATAAACAACATTACATGTTAGATCAACTTTCTTTACCCATATCATTTTGGGTTGTTGTGGCAGCACAGAATATGACTTGTCATCCCTTTTCTTTTGATAACAAAAAGGTTTTATGTGGCCTGGTTTGAGACAGTAATGACACACATATTTCCTTCTACGTCTCTTACTCCTTTTCTTACCTTTCTTACCTTTTTATGCTTGAGAGTTGCCTTGCTTTGTCTATGTTGGTGAATCTGTAAGCACAACATCTGCTTTGGTATTGGATGTTTCTCCTGCCGATGTGGAGCCATGACAACACACAGTCGGTGCAGGATATCCAAGGCCCCTTTTGCTTGGGTTTGCGCTATCCATGATCTCATGTAGCAAATATGTCCCAGTATTCCACTTACGAATTGTCAGTTGTGCTTCTTCAAGTTGAGATTTCACTTTGGTGAGCTCTATATCGCGTTGTGTGATCAACACCTCTTGTTTTGCTTGGGCTTCTTTGAGTCGTGTTATCTCAGCTGTTGAGGCCACCAGATCTCGTGCTTGTTGTTTCCATTTGCCCAACAGCTCATCATACAACTTCTTTAGTCCTCGTATTATACCGAGAGCATGATCATCACTTTCTTCATCACACGCAGAGTCTATGTCATCCTCAACATTTCCTGCATCATCAACCGATGCATTTAAACAAAACAAATTAGAGTAATAGTTAGGGTCATACCTATCCGAAAGTGGTTTGGAATCGATGTTTTAGCCTACTCTGTCCGGTGGTGTCACTGTTACATGCAGTGCTATGCTCTCGAACGGTCCTTCTTCATCAACATCTTCAAAGAACTCGTGCTCATCGTCATTCCAAGACACCCAATATGATTTCCCTTTTTTTCGAAGCGTGTTGGCTCACTGATTCGCAAAGTGCCCAAACCCTGTACATTCATGGCATTGTACATTGTCGAGCTTAGATGAGCTGAACTTAAACACTTCGTTGTGAGGTGTTCTCCTAACAGGAGGTTTTCTTTGATTGTTATCATTCTTTGGAGATTGGTAGTACTCCAAACGTGGTATATCTCGTTCTTTGGGCTTTTTCTTTTTGTCTTGGTTGAATCCTCTCACCATCTGATTGAATTTTCTAGTGATCATGGCAACATCATCTCCTTCGTGGATCTCTTCAACTTCTTCGGATTCACTGGATTCCATTATGTCAGTTAGCCTACTGCACGAAGGTGACGAGTGTGTGTCCGCAGTGAGAGCCACTGTTTTCTTCTTTGTGAATGTGCCTCTTGCTTCTAAATTCATCTCATAGGTCTTGAAGGAGTTCATGAGGTCCGTGAACTCAAGTGTGTTCACAGCGTGTGATGTTTCAATGGCTGTTACCTTCATGTCAAACCTAGGCGGTAACGTGCAAAGTGCTTTGGAGACCAGAACTTTATTACTAAATGGATCTCCCAGATCTTGACACTCATTCGAAATGTCAAGAATCCTCTTTGTGTAGCTGGAAATATCATCTTCTTCCTCCATTTTTATATTCTCGAATTGGGAGGTGAGAATACGCAGTCGTGACTGCTTAATGCTGGTATCGCCTTCACAGTGTCTTTGCAGAATATCCCAAGCATCTTTTGTACACGTACAGTTCTTGATCAGTTTGAACATATTTGTATCGACTGCTGAGAATATTGCGTTCAGAGCGTGGTCATCAAGCGTAGCAGCCTCAACTTGATCACGGGACCATGAACTTTGTGGTATTGGGACCACATCACCCTGTGCGTCAGTGGCCTTTGGTGCTGACCACCCATTTTCCACAGAAATCCACGCTCTTCTGTCTAAAGACTTAATGTATGAGAGTGTACGTGTCTTCCAGTACGAGTAATTCGAGCCATCCAAGACCAGAGGCCGAAATACTCCAATGCTGTTGGGATCCATTGATGTGTTAGAGTCGTGATACTGTCAGGACCACACTCAGTGTGTCGAGTGATGGCTCTGATACCACTTGAAAGTGTATCAACCACTCTAAATGAAAAACTTGCGGAAGCTAAAGTAGAAGACACGAGATATTTTTGCGTAGGTTATATAAATCAATAACCTACACGGAAGCCTTACGGCTAAAAAGAATAATAAAAACAAGTGTTGAGCTATTACAATGTTGAGCAACACAATAACATCAACACTATTACTAAAACACTAATTGTATGTTCTTAAGATCTAAGAAACATATAGAATGAAAACTACGAAATTATTCTGCAAAACCTCTATCTACTCCAAGAATAAATCTAGTATTTATAGATAGACTACATGGGCTTGGATCCACGAATATAGCAATTGTTAGCCCATGTCTTCCAAAATTCTTGTAGTTCTGTTGTTAACTCCGCATATCTGCCTGAAATTATGGAACCACTTTAGTTGGTTGTTAACTCCTGGATTTGTGGAACAAAATTCCACTATCATGAATATCTCAACTGCATGGCAAGACTTGGTCTTCACTCCAGTCTTCGTGTGCTATTTGAATGCTGTCGTTTCAGCACTCCACGTGGCTGTTGAGCTGGGTGTCAAGTCATCACCACTTGTCAGGCTGAGCTGGATACTCTGGATACTATGTCACCATTCCACGTCGTGTTGAGCTGGAGTCCCAGTCAGCATTCATGTGAAGAACACAAAAACACAAATATTAGGTCAACACTTCAAATAACATCAAGATTTAAAAACCTAACATACATATTAATAGATTTCTCCATTTTTGGAGGATGATTATAATTTAGTCGCATTAAGTTTAAAAATGAAATGTTCATGAAAAATATAATTCATTAATCTTTCAACAAATTTGTAATTTTAATGATCTCAAGTTTACGTACGATTTGTGAATTAGACATATATCTCCAATTCTTTTTAATTATCTGATAATTAATCACAAGTCGATGAGAAAATTATGTGGTACACCAACATATATATATATACTCTTGTTTATCAATGAGTTGGGATTATGGGGAGATCGAATTCGCTACAAGTTACAAAGTTGAGACATTATTAAGTTGTTTTAATTATTAGTGCAAATTAAAAAAGAGAAAAAAATTAAGTAAATAATTAAATGGAATTAAATTATTAGTTGTTTTAGAAAAAAAGTGAAGGGATATTTATGGGAAATTTAATTTCACCACTTGATTGGAATCGAATTGGTAGATATTTGATTAAAATGTATAGTAGAATCAATTCGTAATCGTACTAAATCTTATGGAGCAGCATAGAATGCTGCGTGATAGCGATTATTATTCCCACTTCTCCAAAGAAATTTGACCGAATCCAAAGCTTTAGAATAGAAGTGATGCGTCATTTCCATTCCCATACATATATAAAAGGCCTCATATGGTATTCGGCAAACGGAATGACTGATATGTATGAATGATATTTACTGGAAAGTGAATGAATATTATAATGGATTTTGAAATAAGTAGTGGAAGGAATAGTTAATAATATGTTTAAGGGTATATAATAATTATTGAATGAAAGATGGTTCTTTATTATTTTATATCAGCCCTTAAATAGAATGGATGGGTCATTTTTATTCATAAATCATTCTTCCATACCAGTCATCTTCTTATTGTTGATTTTAATAGCAGGAGCGGATCCATTCCCATACTACTATTGTGCATAGGGGTGAGCACGGGTCAATTAATCGTACATTTGTGATATAAAAAACCCGACTGTTTGATTTTTTATCGGTTCGGTTAATCATTAAATAATGAAATATAAAAACCAAAAACCGCAATAGCGGTTAACCAAAAAATCGGATTGGTTAACCAATTTTTCACCGGTTAACCATGATAAATAATAATTTTTATTTTTTTGTTATTCATAATAATATGGTAGAAAAATATAAATACTGATGAATGGTGATATGCTAATTATGATCAATAAGGCAATTAATTTATCATTTTATAACAAAATAACTAACTTTAATATGGCAAAAATTAGTCAAATATATAATTTAGAGATCAAAAAAATAAAATAAAGTTCTGAAAAAAAAAAACAATAAAATTGCAGCTAATATAAGTTTTGTATTCACTAAACTAATTAAATAGTGTTCACTTGGTTTATAAATGTATGTCTAGTCATCAATGCTCAAAAGGAGATGGTCTTCCGTCAAAACAATAATTTTCCATAAAAAGTATAGCAAAATGAAAATATATTATCGTCATGTATTATATTTAGAATACATGTGTTAATTTTTTTAATTATATATATATATATATTATTTATAAGCATTATAGATATCGGTTCGGGTCGGTTAACCACCGGTTTTACATAAATGAAAATAAAAAACTGAACCGGTATTATTGGTTTTTTTAAAAAAAAAACTTAAACTGAACGATTCGGTTAACCTTATTTTTAGATCGGTTTCGGTTCGGTTTGTCGGGTGGTTCGGTTTTTCGGTCTTTTATGCTCACCCCTAATTGTGTGGAGATAAATAATTATATTTTTACCTTTAAATTAAATCGAGAAGTTTGATATTATTTATGTCAATCTAATCACATTTACCAAACACAAACATGATATTATTTAATCTAGTAAGAACTGTGTATACAAATAAACTTAGTAGTATTATTTATCCTAGTTAATCCTATCTCATAAACTAACCACTATTTGAAACTTTTACCATAAAAGATACATGTAACAAATAGTATTTTAAAATAAATAAAAACAGTGTGACAAACTATGTTCAGTTTTAGAACATATTTGAATTTGATTTAAATTAATATATATTGGTCCCGTCAATAGTAAATAGTGCCTTTTGATCTACACTTCTTAAATGAAGATATACACAATTTGTATTTGTATTGGACATAAAATGATGACATCGAGTTAATATGTCCACGAACGATATGGATATCTGGTAAATAAATATTAAATTTTAAATAATTTTTTTATTATTTACATTTTTCGGTGAGTATATATTAATTATTATAGTATAGTTTAATTATTAAAAATAAAATAAAAATAATTAACAAACAAAAATTATAATAACTTTATCCTGATATGACATTACATGACATTGTCACAATAACAATAACCGATTGACAAAAAATTGTGTCTATCACCGGATGTGGAAGAGTATACGGGAGCATATACATTTTACACGCATGTGATCTCAAACTTTGTTGAAATACATATATCTAAAATTTATATTGTGATTCTGAATGAAGCGTAGGTTTCACAGTCCCTTCCTATTGGGTTATTAATATTCAAATTATATGGTGAAGGAATCTGAATCAAAATCAAAATCAAAATCGCATGACATCTTACAAGTTAGAATCCTTATCTCACAAATAGCTTGTTTTCCTACTTTTTTTTTTCCATGGTAACCTTTTTAACTTTTCTCACAAAAGCCCCTCTCTCTTCAGTAATTTATAAATGCATATGCACGAAATTAAAGATTATATATATGTGAGCGATCCATCGCTAAACACAGAATATATCAAATTTATTAATTTTATTATTCATAAATTAACATAATTGCATACATAGAGATACTTGAGATTGAATATCTCCAAGCATTTTGAAGAGGGAGAAGAGAGTGATTAAATTCGAAATAGCACATTATAAGTTGGTCCAATCATAAGGCCGAGAAGAAAAAGTTTTGAGGTGAGACTATCTTGTGTTGGGTTAGTAATTAATATATACAGTTGGATTTGAAAAGGACATATTTAAATAGAGTTAGCTATGTGAATCAGCAATGAAAAAGTTCGGGTCCTTTTGAAAAAGACATGTTTGGAGATTAAATGTTCCAAAAGATAAGGAGATATGATGAGGTGTAAGCATAAACTTTTCTGCACTTATATATGCTCCCTATATACATATTTCGCATTATTAATTCTCTTAATTACTATTATTCCATAAATTATTGGTCATAAATAATGCAAATAATGTATATACACTCGTGTATGTAACATACTCACCAATGATGCAACATATTATATCAAATATTATTTTTTTTTATAAAATTTTATTAATTATCAATTTTCATTTAAAATATTGATTATGTATAATTTAATATTAATTTAATAATAAAATTTAAAATAACAATAACTATAATTATGATAGTTTATTTATTTATGTACAGTGATTGATCTGAGACGTGGTTGATTGATTAACACTCATTTTTAAGTATATTTTAGTAGATTTATGATTGTTTATTAGTTGGTTTTTGCATTCGTTTTAAGTTATTTTAATCATTTTTAGCTTATAATATTAGTTTAATATTTTTGTTTAGTTTCCTTTATTTTCTTCAGGTTTTCGTATTTTTATGGTCAGAAAATGGATATCTTGAAAATTATAGGATTAAAGTTCTTCTCGAAAGGAGTCATTAACTGCATACAGATCCAAAATCGACGCTGAAACGAGGGAAGACGGACCAAAATAAAATTGCCGCACGCATAATAGTGCAACATCGGCGACCGCCGAATATGGTCACCGAAAACATCATTTTCAAGTTACAACTTTGACGACCGTCAATGGGGTCACCGAACTTGCTTGAATATTTGCGTGTTTTGCTATTTTCTCGAGATTTTATTTTATGGATAGATATAAACCCTATCAGTTTGTGGACTCCATAGATCTATAAATAGACATCTTTGTGGAGCCATGTATCACATTCATATTTTCATATTCAATCCAGATATATTTTTAGAATAACTTTATTTTTATTCTTTGGTTGAGGGTTCGAGATCGAAGATTAACTATCGAAGATCGAGAGTTTACAACATAGATTTATGTATCTTATTTTATTCCAGTATCATTTTCATTATGAGTAGCTAATCACGTATTTGATTCTAGGATTTTGTAAGACCTATTTTAATTTATAGATTCATAATATTAATTGCTAAATTTCCTTCATATTTAGTGTTTATGTTTATTGGTTTTAATTCTCATGTTTTAATACTTGATCACTATTATTGCATGCTAGTTGCATTTTTAATGTCCTATTCGATTTGAATTCGCAATTGATCCCTTGAAGTATAATACAGATCTCGCCTTGAGACCTAATAGAGATAGTTGAATTGTACGAGGATATTCTTATCGAACATTTTGGAGTTAGTATTTTAGGTCTTGATACTAGCGGGTGATAGATTACTAGATATTAATCAACATTCATAGACTACCCTATCAGGAGTACGCGAATATATGAGTAAACCTTTAAATGAATTAAGATTAAATATGGTGATTAAATTTAATATGTGAATCCATAAATTGATTCAGTGTCTATACATTTCTCTAAATTTTTTTATTTATTATTATTATTATTATTATTATTATTATTATGTTTATTATTATTATTATTATTATTATTATTATTATTATTATTATTATTATTATTATTATTATGTTTATTGTGTTTATTATGTTTATGTTTATGTTTATGTTTATGTCCTCTTTTGTAAAAATATATGAAAAGTGTCCAATAATACTATTTTACCTGCGCTTATCTATCCAAAATTTTTTATTATTATTATTATTATTATGTTTATATTTATGTTTATGTTTATTGTTGGGAACCCCATAAATTTATTTGTTTTGATGATGTTCCTCGAAACTATACTTTGATGTCTTGAAATCAATTAGTTATTGTCATCTATTAAGGATTATCTTAAGTGTAAAAGAA
>JAPKLX010002140.1:0-15119 GCA_026898415.1 Leonotis leonurus | reverse complement strand
TTTTTTGGGAAAAGACTACGCTTATAAAATCAACCGTAGTGTATATTAATAATAGACTACGGTTTTTAAAAACCGTAGTGTATGTGCGTGCTTTTTTAATACATAGACTACGGTTTTTAAAAACCGTAGTGTATGTGCGTGCTTTTTTAATACATAGACTACGGTTTTTAAAAATCGTAGTGTATGTGCGTTCTTTTTTAATACATAGACTACGGTTTTTATTAACCGTAGTGTATGTTCGTGTATTTTTAATACACTTCACTTTACTTTCCCCCAAAACCCAAACCCGCTAACCCTCATGGGTCTCATTTCAATTTTTTCCCCAATTTAATACACTTCACTTTACTTTCCCCCAAAACAGCAGCAAGGTTCCTTCTACTGTTCGAAGCGGAGCTGAATCTACAGAAGAAGGCCTCGACTATGGCGAAATCTTCGCGACCGAAGGACTCCTCTGACGACTCCATGACGAGCTCCTCGGCTGAGGAGGAGACTGTCAAGGACCTGGTAAACGAAGAGGACGAGGAGGAGGAGCTGGAGGCGGTGGCTCGCACCGCCGGAGATTCCGACGACGACGAGGATGCGCCGGCACCAGCCGCAGATGACGAGGACCTTGAGGTGTTTTATTTTGTTTGAATTGCTTGTGTTGCTTTTAATTTTATAGAAATCGCAGAGAATGTCAGTAACGAACAACCTTTATATTCTTTTTTCGATTATATAGCCAGAATAGACACATCTTTTAATTTTATTCTCCCAAATGTGGGTATCTCTCATGACTACTTCTTAAAGATGGCTATTATGAAAGATTTTGTACTTCTTGTTGCAAACTCTTCTCCCAATCTTTATACCTATTCATTTAGGTGCAGAGATTTGATATAAAATATCATAAAGAGAATATTGAGATTTAAGTTCTTAAGGTTTCACTGGGACACAGCTTGCCTTTGGCATGGCATATACTTTTGTGATTGTTTTGCCTTTGGTAGAAGTAAATGCCATATGTCAGATTCTTATGAAGTTGAGCATAGCATGCTCTCGCATTCTTATGTCAATTTCTTTGCTGTTCAGGATAGGGCTCCTGGAGAGCCATTTGTTGCTAAGTCAGAAAAGGAGGCTGAAATGGAGAGGCTAATGAAATCCATGGAGGTGAAGGCACAAAATGATCTATCTGGCACTGGAAACACCAGATTACTGACTCAGCCTTCTTGTAAGATTTTCCTTTTCCTTGTTTTGGATTGGTTCTGCCACAGTATCACTTACAATGTTAGCTTCTTAGAATGGCTCACTGAAATGTAATATCTCATAGTACTACATTTCTTTCTTTGGTGGTAAGTATGTAGTTCAGTTCAGCCCCTGTAAAGTTCTTGCATGATCAATATAAAGTTAAGTTAAGTAAGTGTATGTCCTTGCTTTGCAGGTATTCAAGGGAAGATGAGGGATTACCAGCTAGCTGGTTTAAATTGGATGATTAGGTTGTTTGAGAATGGCATTAATGGGATTCTTGCTGATGAAATGGTATAGATAGAGTGGTTTTTACTCTATCTATTTTGAACGTATTGGTGCAATTTTTCCCTTTGGATTAATAATGGTTTCTTGTACTAATTGTTTCTATTATTAAATTTAGGGTCTGGGTAAAACATTGCAAACAATATCTTTGATGGGATACTTGCACGATTTCAGAGGAATTACAGGTCCTCACATGGTTGTTGCTCCAAAATCCACACTTGGTAATTGGATGAACGAAATCAAAAGGTTTTGCCCAATGCTGCGGGCTGTGAAGTTTCTTGGAAATCCTGATGAATGGGTACACTTGCAGGACCAACTATAGAATTTTTAAATGGTCAATGGATTCATTCAGCCAGAGTATTGGCTTCTCTTGCAGAAAGGTTTGTTCATTGATGAGGTTCACTTCCCCACTGTCTGTTAAGGTACAAGACTTGCAAATTTCTAAGATTTATGTTTTCTCTTAGCATGGAGCTGCTAGAGCAGATGTTCAATCAGTTGCTGCGTCCTCAAGGATTGAGGCAATCAGATCTGTCTATGGGCCATTTTCCTTCGTTTCTTAAACCTATAGTCTTCTTCTTATTAACTTCGTAGGGACAAAGCCACAAAAAGTTCCTGTGAACAAACTTGTACGGACAGATTCCCAGGATCCTGCAGGAAGGTTATACGCATACATGCAAGTTAATAACTCCAGTCAAATGCAAGGAAATTCTTGCTTGGCCTCTGTGAGGTAGAACACATCTACTTGTAGTTTATTAACCTTTATAAATCACAAATAAAATGTGTCTAGTGAGTGTAGGGTAAACAGCAGATCATGCATATCATTTGTAAAGTGGATCATGAAACTTGGTAGTTGATTCTTGGGATAGATCATAATATTCTATTGCCTACGACTTATTGGAACTATGTCAAGCTTATTTGTCTGCACATGATTGATGTGGGATGGGATATCATGTACAGCTCTGCAATTACAGGTGCCAATAGGCAACAGTTATAGCTTTCACTGACTCACTTATGTGCTACTTTTGAAGGAGTCAGATGAATTTCTTGTCTGTGACCTTTGGTTACCCTCAGATTTCCATCATTACTTTTTTTTTAACTGCAGGTCTTCAATCAAACAAAGGAGGAATTCCAGGGAGACTGCAGACCTTACTAGCATTCAGGAACTTGTCAGAGAGATTGATTCTAGTTGCCATTCTGGTTAGGTCACGTCCCATCATTAAGAATCTTTTTGACAAACTCATGAATGATGTGTTCTGATTTGTGATCATATAGAGTTGCTGGACCTTGTCGGACACTGCTCATACATTGGGATGGAAGATGATGTTTTTCCTCTGCTGCAGCACAAGACTCATCTTTATCTAGCTAATGTGGTGAACTTGAGGTATAAATTTTAATTTAAGTAAGTTTCAGGTTAGGAAGTGTGTTGTGTCATGTGATCTCATAGCACTTCTGTTTAGCTCAAACTATGATGAAATATTTTGTATTGGTTTGTGACTTCTGCAAGCAAAATTGCATAGCTGATGTACGACCATCAGATAAAAATATATAATTCTACTTCCGAAGAAATCAAAGTACTGTTTGCAACTGAGAATGATGCTATTATCCTATAATACTATCACGCTGTCCAATACCTTTCTGAACAGGGTAGCATTAAGAGGAGAAAATCTCATCATTTTCATCTGCTCATCCTTCATTCTGTATGATAACTATTTTAGAAGCACTTATCTAGAATGGCAGTAAACGACATTCTGTAAGTTTAGCCTCAGCACATGGTTTACCTTGTACTTCCATTCAATGATGAACTGCCTGAACATGAAATAACATCTTTTAGCCTTTCATGCATTGTGCTTAGAATATGACTGGATTTATTTTCATAAATGGTGCTCCTATCTTCTTTTTTCCCTTTTAAATGCTCTTTTTTTTACTAGATGAGCACTGAGATGATCAAGCAGAAAACTGAGATGTTGGATGAGTACTTTGGCATTCATATTGACCCGAACGATAATTTGTCCCGGCTACCCATTGTACTTGACCAATACACACCTGACATGGATCGTGTTCCTGAGCTTGTTCTTTGTTTTGGCAACGATGTAAGCTTCATGTTATTTAAAAATTTATATCTACTACTGATGTTCTGCTTAGCTGATCTTTTATTATTTTCAATTCATATTCATATTCTGATTTAATTGATTGCATTGTTACGTCTGCCATTATGTTGTCCCTTTCAGACCACTATCTACTCTCTATAGTTCTCTTTTTGACTAATCGATCATGTACAGCTACTGATTGTTTGGGGTAAAAATAGAGTGAATACTTGTTTCTACTCTTGATTCTTTTGATCAGGAATTACAGAATATTTGCATGTAATGCAATATTTACTAATATTTCTTGTGTTTCAGGTCGACTGGGATGATGAGAAGGTCTGTTTTCAAACAATTGCTGCAGCTATTGCGAACTTCTATGCCTTTCATCCCCCTTTGTTGCCTAATCCATTTGGCGAGGGCATATAATTTTATAAAAGAGCTTCTTCTGGAGATCCGGAAGAAGGAAACATCTCACTAAGTGCTGGTAAGTCTGTTATATCATGAACTCCATGCAACATTATTCTGGTTATTGCTTGTTGAATTGCACTATTGCACATAGTACAAATCTTTGGTCAGTTGGGTTTCGTATTCTTGAAAAATGCAAATAACAGTTTTAGGTTATGCTTATTTTGAGTGCATTGCATCACTCACTGCATGTTTCTGATATTCCCAAGTGTATGAACACATGTGTTATGGTTAACCAGAAGACATAAAGGAAGAACAAATCGATCAAGATCTACTTTGGGAGGCTGAAAGTGCTTGGTCTCAGCGTGAATGGTCGATCCAGCATGTATTGGCAGCTAAACTTTGAAGTCACTTTGGATCCTGGGCAAATCCCTAATCTGAAAGAATTTATTAGCTATTTAACCCAGACCATGCACTCCTCACTACCTGGGTCTTTGGTTATATGGTAGTGACCATACTCCTATAATAAATAATATCTGCTTTCAGCTTTGGAACTTTGTGGAGATCACAATTAGAAGTTTGTGTGATGTTGCAGGTATGACAGTGTCACTGTTGATGGTGATCTCAACTGGCAGAATCAATTAAATGACAAAAACAAGCCATTCTTCGACTTAAGCGATGGTATATTTGTGAACTATTCATGGGAGGTATAGGTGGAGTTGGCATGGAACTGTTGTAGATATGTGGTTTTAAATTTTTGAATATGTTAGCTTGTAGTTTTATATTTTGGATATGTTAGCTTGTAGTTTTATATTTTGGATATGTTAGATTGTAGAAGATAATGGATAGATAAATTGTTGTGTTTGGTAATATTTTATGTAGACAAACTACTTGTAAGCTTAAAGTAATTTTTTTATCAATCTATTTTGATGTAATGAATAAATGATTTTGAATTATACGCTTTTAATATTATAATTTAGATCAAATTATAAATTTTGTCAATTTCATAGTATTGTCTACAGGGAAAAATAAAAACTGTAGTGTATATTAAAGCATACACTACATTTTCTCATAAGAAACCGTTGTCTATATTTGCTCAAACACTACAGTTTTCTCATAAACCGTAGTCTATATGTAATCATACACTACGGTTTTCTTATTAAACCGTAGTCTATAACTTATCATATACTACGGTTGTTAGATAAAACTGTAGTCTATACAGTATCATACACTACAGTTGTTAAATAAAACTGTAGTCTATTGTGTAACATATACTACGATTTTACAAAAAACCGTAGTCTATAATATTAATACACTACGGTTTTATGTTGAAACTGTAGTGTATGAAATGTATACACTACAGTTTTCTTAACATAGACTACGGTTTAAAACCGTAGTCTATACAAAGAATATACAACAGTTTAAAACCGTAGTGTATACCTATGAGTATACACTACGGTACTATAGACTACGGTTGTCAGATGTTATAGACTACGGTTTAAAACCGTAGTGTATGCTAATTTTTCTAGTACTGTTAATCACTACATCAACAAAAAGTCAGACAGAGTTCAACTCATCAACGACATGCAAAGAAGAGCTGCAGATCGTACCGGACTAGGATTTAATGGAGTTGACAAAGGTCCACCAAAAGGAAACTTTGTCAAAGAGAAGGGAAAAGATAAGATAGTGAATCTCAACAACAATGCAAGACAACCTCAAGCTATCTTGATCAAGAATCGAAGCCAGCCACAACACAAATACACCACTCAAAGGGTTGGGTTTCAACAAAGAAAGCAGCCTGCTCAAAAATTTGATCAATCTGCTCAACCTATTTATCAGCGAGCTCCTCAGCCATTCAACCAGAGGCAACGATCTGCCCCTCACAAACAATCTGCTCCTAGAAAACAAGTTGTGCCCAATCAACTACCTGCTAAGAAGAAAGTCGTGTATATTGACTTTAGTGGCAAACAAATCAGACCTTCACAGAATGTTACTATCATTAGAAAAATTTGGGTTCCAAAGGGAACTATGTCTACTAACAAAGCACCCTCATTCAGTAAGGTAGCTAAATAAACTTTCATTGCAGGATATGAGATCGATGAGAAGAAAGCACACTGCTCGGGGCACAATATGGATACTTGATAGCGGATGCTCCAAACATATGACATGCAACAAAGATTTGTTAATCAACTACAAGGAGAGCACTGGACCAAATGTTACCTTTGGAGGAAATTCAAAAGGATACACAAAGGGTTATGGTGATCTTCAAGTTGGTAACTCTACAATTCTAAATGTATCCTATGTTGAAGGTTTAAATCATAATCTATTCTCAATTAGCCAATTTTGTGCTAATAACAAGAGAGTAGAATTTACAGCTAACGAGTGTCTTGTCAAAAATATAGAAGGAGAAGAAGTTCTTCTTACTGGGATTTTGCAGGACAGGTTGCACATTGTACAATGGAACGATCAATCTGAAGTTTGTCTAGTAACAAAGTCAAGTACAGAAACCAGCTGGTTGTGGCACAAACGGTTAAGCCACTTGAACTTCAAAACAATCAACAAGCTGGTGAAGGATAATCTGGTTGAAGGTCTACCTAATCAAATATATGACAAAGACCACATATGTGAAGCTTGCCAAGCAGGAAAACAAACAAGAGTATCATTTCCTACAAAGGCAGCTCACTCCACTTCAGGAATATTGGAACTTCTACATCTAGATCTTTTTGGACCTGTATCTCCATTAAGTGTAAACGGTAGAAAGTATACTCTTGTTGTTATTGATGATTTCTCTAGATTTACTTGGGTTGTGTTTATGTTCAAGAAAAAGGAAACTCTAGATAAACTGCCAGATCTTCTCAACAAACTTTCAAATCAAAAGGAGACATCCATCATAACCATTCGATCTGATCGTGGAACCGAATTCATCAATCACATGATCGAAGGATATTACACGAAAATGGGAATTCAACATCAAACTTCAGCAGCTCGTACACCACAACAAAATGGGATTGTGGAAAGGCGCAACAGATCTCTCAAGGAGGCTGCCCGAACTATGTTAAATGAAATCAATCTCCCAAAGAAGTTCTGGGCAGAAGCAGTCAACACAGCCTGCTATACTCAAAATCGATCTGTTGTGAGAAAACGTCATGGGAAAACTCAATACGAGCTGTGGAACAACAGGAAGCCTCAAATCTCTTACTTTAGATCATTTGGATGTAAATGTTACATTCACAACAATGGGAAAACTCAATTAAAAATATTTGATAGCAAAAGTGATCAAGGAATATTTTTGGGATATTCTGAGATCAGTAAAGCTTATAGAGTTTTTAATAAAAGAACCCTTGTTGTGGAAGTAACACCACATGTTATTTTTGATGAAGCCAATTTTGAAGTTTCAGGAATAGATAGCGTTTCTTCAAAAGATGATCTCTCTCACTCAACATTGAGAAATTCTACAGATAAACTCATTGATGACATTCTTCTATCGAGTCCACGAAGAGATGAAGATGAAGAAGAAACTAATAATCAACCTGATGGAGAAAAGCCACAGCAAGGGGGAACAGATGGACAACTCACTCATCTAGGGGGAACGAATGAAGGGGGAACTTCACATGAACATTCTCAACCATCTGTTGATGAACAAAACACTCAATCTCCCTCAACTCAACATCCATCTGTTCAACAATTGGTAAATGAGGTATCAAGCGTTGATTTAAATACTAACGATCTCTTTGATGTGTCTACCGTAGATCATCCCGAATTTGAGAATCCATCCGATGACATGGAAATCGAAGTATCTGAGGAGGAAATGAAAAGGCGAAGAAAATGGATAGATAGCCATCCTTCTGACCTCATTGTTGGGAACCCTACGGATAAAGTCAAAACAAGACGCATGCATGGAGAAAGCGCATTACTAAGCTGCTATCTTGCTCACACCGAACCTAAGGACATCGAAGAAGCCTTGCAAAGTGCAGATTAGATCAATTCCATGCAAGAAGAATTGAATGAGTTCAAGAGAAATGATGTGTGGTACTTAGTGGATCGACCTCATCATCAAGGTGTGATTGGAGTCAAATGGATATTCAAGAATAAAAGAGATGAAACAGGTGAACTAGTAAGAAACAAGGCAAGGCTAGTCGCAAAAGGTTATTGCCAACAAGAAGGGATAGACTTTGATGAGACATTTGCACCTGTTGCAAGACTAGAAGCCATCAGATTGTTTCTTGCTTATGCAGCTTTCCAACGCTTCAAAGTATTCCAAATGGATGTAAAAAGTGCATTTTTGAATGAGATTCTGAAAGAAGAAGTCTACTTGGAACAACCACCTGGTTTTGAAGTTGAAGATGAGAGCAAAGTGTAAAGATTGGTTAAAGCAGTATATGGACTAAAGCAAGCTCCTCGAGCTTGGTATGAAACGCTGTCCACCTTCTTAATTCAATCGGGATTCAAACGAGGATCAGTTGACAAGACGTTATTCACCATCAAAGTCCAAGACTATATCCTTTTAGTTCAAATTTATGTTGATGACATTATTTTTGGATCCAAATCTGAATTCCTTTGCAACAAATTTAGCAAGTTAATGCAGGATAAGTACAAAATGTCAATGATGGGAGAAATGAACTTCTTCCTAGGTTTGCAAGTCAAACAATCTGCTGATGGGATCCTAATCAATCAATCCAAATACATGAAAGATCTCATCACAAAATTTGGAGTTAAAGATTGCAAACCAGGAAAAATCCGTATGCAAACTAATGGACAGATTGGTCCTGATGTACTTGGAAAAACTACGGATATAAAATAGTATCGTGGTATTATCGGATCACTTCTATATTTAACTGCAAGTCGACCTGATATTACTTTTGCTGTTGGTGTTTGTGCTAGGTATCAAGCTAGTCCACGGGAATCCCACTTGGAAGCAGCCAAACGAATATTGCGTTATCTCAAAGGGACCATAGAAATAGGTTTATGGTATCCTTATGATGATAACTTTGAATTAACTGGTTACTCTGATTCTGATTATGCAGGTTGCAAGCTTGATAGAAAATCCACATCTGGGACTTGTCAATTTATTGAAAACAAGCTCATCTCGTGGTTCTCTAAAAAGCAAACTTCGGTTGCAACCTCAACAACAGAAGCAGAGTACATGGCTGCAGGGAGTTGCACAACACAAATCTTGTGGATCAAACAACAACTAAAGGATTGTGAAGTATACATGGATAGTGTGCCCATATTTTGCGATAGCTCAAGGCAATTGCCATCACACAAAATCATGTTCTACACACTCGCTGCAAATATGTGGATATTCGTCATCATTTTATTCGTGATCATGTTGAAAAGAAGAACATCAAGATAGAGAAAATTCACACGGATGTGCAGCGAGCTGACTTTCTCACAAAAGCATTACCCGAAGACAGATTCAAAATGCTTTGTGGAAAACTGGGATTAATAAATCTTGAAATTGGTACAAGTGTTGATAACAGCTAGTTGGTGGTAAAAAGCTATCTGTTATCACACCCTCAATTGTAGCTACTTAATTACTAAGTTTTAATATGCTGTTAAACTTGTGCTTTATTTCAAAATCAATAACATGACTTACTTTAAAAATTTACAGCTTGCTGTTTAGTCAAAAACACGGAGCAGATCGTTCAAAGAATAAAAACGACCTGCTGCCTATCCTTAAAAGCTGGAGACTGCATGAAAGTAAAAATGGACTGCCAACTGCTGATGTCAAGAATAGCAGATCGTTATTTATAAATTAAAAATGACCTGCTTCCACTTTGAATGACAAATATTGCAGATCGTTCAAAGTAAATACGTTCTGCTAACAAAAGCAGCTAGCTACACAAAGTGCATTACAGCAGCTAGCTATCACCAACAACTAAAGCAGATGATCGTTCAACCATGAAAACGATCTGCTGGAGCATTAATCAAGGGGGAATCAAGCTCCATTAATCAAGGGGGAATCAAGCTCATTCATTTCTCCAACTCCTTGATTATTTAATTCTAATGATTGCTTATAAATGCTTTTAAATTGCTAGGTAATCTCGAACGCCTATATGTCAGAAAAGTGACGAATAAAAGCATAAATCACTTAATGTTGCAGACCTCGATTAGTGTATCGAGAGAACGATGTGACTACCATAAATACACAAATCGATGGCGTATGAACTTCATGTTCCTTTGGGCGGCAAATCATTAAACAAGGGAGTAATCTCAACCGTTACTTGTCATTACTTTTATATGTTTCAATCTGTGCCGTTCATTATTTCCTTATAAATAGACAAGTGTTTGACTGTTCATCTCACACTCAAATTTTCCCTCTCATAAAACCCTAAACCGCCATTGTTATACTCGAGCTTTCGAACTACTCTTTTGCAACTCTTATTTCACAAAAACATTTCCAATCATACACGAAATGCCTGCTTCTGAAGCAAGTTCCTCATCTTCACAAACACCTCCGATCTCTTTGTCGGAGATGCTGCACTCTATTGAGGCAAGATTATCACCAGAGCCTCGGGCTATACTCGAACATCATGGGTTTCGTACCCTAGATGTTCTATTCAGCAAAATCATTGCTTGCTCAGGTTTAGACATCAAGCATGCACTTATCTTCAATATCATATATGTTTGCTTTTACTACACATATTGCTCTTATTTTGATTATTCTTACAAGGATGCTTATATAGATGTGTCTACGTGTTCTTTATGTGGTATGTATATTTGCTTAGGATTTAATCGTCCATCTATGGTAAATCATCAATTTACCAACAAATAAGCGTTGTTATCCATATATATCCTCAATCGCTTAATCAATATACATTTCTCTCTAGGGTTTCACAAGATAATCACCACGGAACCCAACTATTACCTTCCACGATAGATTGCCTTATTCTATTATTCGTGGATGGTTGATGATCGAGAAGAATACACTGTCAAAATACCAGTTGGGAAGTCAAGAGAGGACAATCTAAGAACCACAGTGATTGAGATGATTCTGCAAACATATCATTTAAGCGATGAAGGAGATATCGTGATTGAAGAGGTCTCGGATGACCAGATTCAGAGCACTATTGACATAATCCTAGCTCAACCATTTCAATGGACGGGAAAGGCATTTAACCGATCCTTGATGCTACCCAGTTATCGTCTTCTTCTTGATTTCGTTCAAAAGGTGTTTCTTGGACACCTGGGTACATTTGACTTTGTCACTGCTGGAAAGCTCAAAGTCATGGCTGCAGTGTTACTCAATCTAAAAGTCAATTGGGCAAGATCGCTGTTGAAACTCATCGTGGATGAAGAACAACAAATTGACATTCACCAAGACAGCGATGGAAATTGTACCAGCTTGAATGTGAAACGACCTCTCCGCCTATCCACAAAACTAAGCACCATCATTGCTGGATTTTTCCAAAGGGATAAATGGCATAAATCGGTGGAGTTTAACCAAGATTGGATTCTACCAAGGACTAGACACCAGATGGAGATGTCCTTGGGAGTGGCGTCTCAAATTTTTCTTAAGGTCACGGATGAGAAGATTAAAAAGGAAATGATTCGGGTCGGACAATCAAATCCCAAATGGGTGATTCCTACAAGGAAACCCACAATTAGTGAAGCCGCTGCTACTCAAGCACAAGAAGAAGTGGTAAAGGAACGACCTGCCAAGAGGAAGGCAGCTGGTAACCCCAAACCAGCTGCTGCTGCCAAAGAAACCAAAAAGCCAAGGAAAACAAAGAGCAAACCCACTGCTCGCAATTTGGAGGAAGAATTGGATGCAACTGTTGCTCACGAGCAGCTAGCTGACGACATTGAGGAAAGATTGAAAGGAGCTCAACTTCTTTTCCAACAGCTGCAAGAAAAGGCAACTGAGACGGTGCTCAAATCTATGCCTGGGATTCAGCTTACACAATCCACATTTGAAATGGCTCAAAGGTTCCAAACGTACTTGGAAATAAGGGATTGCAAATTCTATATATTGGAGGCCATTCTACTATTGTTCTCCATCAGCGAACTGAAGGCTGAGGAGAACAAACTGCAAAAGTATTTTGGATTTTTGGATATACCCGACGCAAGACAGTACTTCCGCAGTTATGTCTTGACTTAAATGAAGGAGGAGGCAAGTAATCTTCAGATCGATCTCAATTCTCACTACGCCAACGAACAAGATCTCTACAACTTCGCAGTCGATCTCCAATCGGGTGATTTCGACGAAATATTCAATTTTGAAGAAAAAGATACTGAGAAGGACAAACCGGATCACACATCCTCATCCCAGCCCGCTGATAAAATTAGTAAGGAGGAACCATCTGCTGTGATGGAGAAAACAACATCAATTTTGGAACCATCTGCCACACAAATTGCAGAACAAGCTGTCGATGAATACTTAGAAGAAATTTACACTCATGGCACAACACCAGATGGTTTCCAACTGCACACTTTGGAGGAATTGCTCTCTACGAACCTTGGTTCCCAAATGTCAACAGATCAACTCAGTGCACTTATTCACGAAAGAATCAACAACCGATCTGCTGCTTTGGCGAATTTCATTTTTTCCGCTGCAGAAAGCACCCTCCACACGATTGAACACAACGTCCAGGTCGCTCATACTAAGCTCTCCAATGAGCTGCATAAAGATTTGGACAATGATCGTGAAATCTTTGACAAGTTCAAGGATGAGACGAACTGCAGGATGGCTGCCATTCAAGAAGAAACCAAGACTTTCGAAGCAAAAATGAATGCAGCAGGAGCAAAAATGCTTGACGAGGTTAAAAAGCACGTGGAAAAGCAATACGAAGACATGGAGAAAACCACAATCCCAGCTGTGGTTACAAACACTTTGCCCACATTGCTCAAAGCCCAGCTGCCAAAGGCTCTAATTGAAGAAGATGTTGCCACTGGAAATGAAATTTTCTTGATCAATAAAAACATCACCGACATGAAAGTTGCACACAGCGCGCTGGCTGTTAACTTTGAATCTCACATCAAGGATGCTTCAAAACAGTTCCATGAAGTTCATGGCAACATTTCCTCTTTTCTCCAATACAAAGAAAATTCTGAAGCTCAGTTCAAAGCACTGCATAACGAAATCGCTTCCCTTCGACTTATTATTTCTAAAGAGTTTATTGCTGATGTCGAAAAGGGGGAAGAGAAGAAGAAAGAACAGCCCGCTACTCCCTCTCAAATCAAAAAGAAGCCCGCTGCTATCAAAAAGAAGAAACTAACTGCAAAACAAATTGCCGAAGCAAAGCAGTTGCAAAAAGAAAATGAAGAATAGGCCAAGAATGCTGCTGACAAGAAAGGAAAGAAAGTCATGACAGAAGATGATGAAAATGAAGAGATGTTTCTGGATGGATGCACAGCGGAGCAGATCGCTAATCATGAATTCAAAGAGTTATGGAGAGCGGAGAAATTAAGACAAGGAAAGACTGGTGCCCAAGATGAAGAGATTAAATCTCCAGATGAAGAAGAAGAAGAATCATCAAATCCAATTTTCAAATTCTTCGAAAAATTCCAGCTGACTGACCCTCAAAACCTAACATGGATTCATTCCAAGCAGGCTGCTAAATGGAACAAATTGGTCAAGGAGTTCATAATGCAATATTATTATTTGATGGACCAAGATGTTCAAGGAGGGTCAGTGGACGACCTGTTTCGAGAATTCCTCTCTCAACTAGGGGTGAGCAAAAAATGGTAAAAAACCAAAAACCGAACCGAACCGAGCTGAACCGATAATTTTGGTTCGGTTTTTTCCTTTTCGGTTCGGTTTCGGTTTTGATTTTATAAAATTTTGATTTTTCGGTTCGGTTTCGGTTTTGACATCAAAAAAACCGAAATACCGAAAACAGAACCGAAACATATTATTTAATAATTATTTATTTATTATTACTTAAGAAATAATTATTTAATTAATATTACTTATTAAATATATAAATAGATATTTAATATTACTTATTAAATAATTATTTAATTAATATTACTTATTAAATATATAAATATATATTAAATATTACTTATTAAATATGTTTTTAATAATTATTTATTAAATATTTTCCAGTTTCGGTTTTTCGGTTTTTAACCGAAACCGAACCGAAAATTTCGGTTCGGTTTTTTTTCGGTTCAAGGTTATTTCGGTTCGGTTTTGGTTTTATATTTTTCGGTTCGGTTTTTTTCGGTTTTCATTATTTTTTCGGTTCGGTAACCAAACCGAACCATGCTCACCCCTACTCTCAACACAAGAATCAAACCTTCGTAGAATATCTAAAAAGAAAATCTGCAATGACCAACACTCCTCTCACAACTCTTTTGTATCCAAGAATTCCTAGAACTACTGAAGTTGATCATACTACTGTGCTAAATGCCATAAATCGATCTGCTCAAATGATGAATTACCCCATCGATTACAACAATAAGGACTACCGGAGGATCTTCAATGGAATTTACGCAAGTTTTGGCGTGCCATCTGAACTAAGGCAGCGAGAAATGGTGGAAAGGAGGAGACAACAACTAGCTGATCAACAGAGAAGACAGTCACAGTCTTAAAGATTAGTTCTTTTTGATTTTGCAGCGAACTGTCATAAATGTATTCTGTAAAAACCTGCTTGATCAATAAAGTATGAAAGTCTATTTTGAAAACAACCTGATGACAATATCTCCTTGTCCAGGCAATGTTTTATGATTGTCAATTTATTACTGTGCATGATAACTCTTAAATATTTAATCTTCACTTTTAAAAGAAAATATTAGTGTAGGTTTCGACATCATCAAAAAGGGAGAAATTATTGGGAACCCCATGAATTTGTTAGTTTTAATGATGTTTTTCGAAACTACACTTTGATGTTTTGTTCTTTTGAAACCAGGTAAGTGTAATAGAAGCAGATCGTTTTTCATACATAATTAACGATCTGTCTTATTCTAGTAAAGATATCCTGGACACAATGATTGTGAGGATAACACGTTCTTATTCGTGTAAAACAGCTAGCTCCTAATATGATGAGCAGATCGTTTTTTTTTTGTACAAATAACGATCTGCTTCTTATAGTAGCAGCCCGCTGTCATTCTACTTGTTTTGGTTTCATCTTCTAGTTTATCCTTTAAACAGATCACAATTGTAAAAGCAGCTTGTAATTTCAAGTT
>JAPKLX010003519.1:0-11017 GCA_026898415.1 Leonotis leonurus | reverse complement strand
AACTATATTCTGCTTTCTAAACTAATCCTAGTCTATAGGACCAGATCGTTAGAAGAGGATTTGAAACTTCAAACCTCTTTTACATTTGTGATCTGTTGATAGATGAACTAAAAATCGAAACCAAAACAAGTATAAATATCAGTGAGCTGTTTATGTAGGAAGCAGATCGTTATTATTATATAGAAAACGATCTGCTTACTGCATTAGGAGCTAGCTGACTTACAAAGGAAAAAACTTGTTATCTTAGTAATCATTGTGTCCAGGATACCTTTTACTTAGAATAATACAGATCGTTATTTATGTACTAATAACGATCTGCTTCTATTACACTTAAGATATTCCTTAATATATGAAAATGACTACATGGTTTCCAAAACATCAAAGTGTAGTTTCGAGGAACATCATCAAAACAAATATAAATTCATGGGGTTCCCAATAATTTCCCCGTTTTTGATGATGTCGAAACCTACACTAATATTTTCTTTTAAATATGAAGATTTAATATTGAACAGTTATTATGCATAACAATAAATTGACAATCATAAAACATTTTCTGGACAAAGAGATATTGTCATCAGGTTGTTTTTCAAAATAGACTTTCATACTTTATTGATCAAGCAGGTTTTTACAAAATACACTTATAACAGTTCGCTGCAAAATCAAAAAGAACTAATCTTCAAGATTGTGATTGTCTTCTCTGTTGATCAGCTAGCTGCTGCCTCCTCCTTTCTACCATCTCTCGCTGTCTCAGTTCAGAAGGAACACTGAAGCTAGCATAAATTCCATTGAAGAGTCTTCGGTAGTCCTTATTGTTGTAATCGATGGGGTAATTCATCATTTGAGCAGATCGATTTATGGCATTTAGCACAGCAGTATGATCAACTTCTGTAGTTCCAAGAATTCTTGGATACAAAAGAGTTGTTTTCCTTGGAGCAGTGAGAGGAGTGTTGGACATGGCAGATTGTCTTCGAAGATATTCTATGAAAGTTTGATTCTTGTGTTGAGAAAGGAATTCTCGAAACAGATCGTCCATTGACCCACCTTCAACATCTTGGTCCATCAAATAATAATGTTGCATTATGAACTCCTTGACCAATTTATTCCATTGAGCTGCCTTCTTGGAATGAATCCATGTAAGGTTTTGAGGGTCAGTCAATTGGAATTTTTCAAAGAATTTGAAGATCGGATTTGATGACTCTTCTTCTTCATCTGCAGATTCATCCTTGTCATCAATTACTCCAGTCTTTCCTTGCCTTTGCTTCTCGGCCTTCCAAAGTTTTCTAAATTCTTGATCAGCGATCTGCTCCGCTGTGCATCCATCCAGGAACATTTCTTCATTTTCATCATCCTCAGTCATGACCTTCTTTCCTTTCTTGTCAGCTACCATCTTGGCTTCCTCCTCTTTCTTGCGTTTTTCCTCATTTTCTTTTTGTAACTGCTTGGTTTTGGCAGCTTGTTTAGCAGTTAATTTCTTCTTTTTAATAGCAGCAGGTTTCTTTTTTATTTGAGCGGAGGGAGCAGCGGGCTGTTCTTTCTTCTTCTCTTCCCCCTTTTCGACATCAGCAATAAATTCTTTAGAAATAATAAGTCGAAGGGAGGCTATCTCATCATGCAAGGTTTTGAATTTTGCTTCAGAGTCTTCTTTATATTGAAGGAATGATGAAATGTTGCCGTTTACTTCATTGAATTGTTTTGAAGCATCCTTGATGTGAGATTCAAAGTTAACAGCCAGCGCGCTGTGTGCAACTTTCATGTCGGTAATAGTTTTGTTGATTAAGAAAATTTCATTGCCAGTTGCAACATCTTCTGCTTTCAGAGCTTCTGGCAACTGGTCTTTGAGCAATGAGGGCAAAGTGTTTTTAACCACAGCTGGAATTGTGGTTTTCTTAATATCTACATATTGGCCCTCCACATGCTTTTTCACCTCCTCCACCATCTTCTTTCCTGCCTCATTCATTCTTGTGTCAAAGGATTTGGCCTCTTCTTGTAGTGTGAAGGGCGCTCTCTGCAGCAAAAAAAACGAAGTTTGCCAAGGCAGCAGATCGATTATTGATTCTTTCGTGAATAAGCGCGTTGAGTTGATCTGCTGTCATGTGGGCACCAAGATTAGCAGAGAGCATCTCCTCCATATTGTGAAGTTGAAATCCATCTGGTGCTGTGCCATGAGTGTAAATTTCTTCTAAGTGTTCGGCAGTGGCTTCAACTTCTTGGATTGGGGCAGATGGTTCCAAGATTGATGCTGTTTTCTCCATCGAAGCAGATGGTTTTTCCTCATTAAGATTATCAGTGGGCTGGGATGAGGTTGTGGCAACAAGCTTCTCTTGCTCAGCAGATTGCTCTTCGAAATTGAATATCTCGTCAAAATCACCCGACTGCAAGTCCACTGCAAATGTATACAAATCTTTTTCTTTTTCATAATAAGGAGTAAGATCGATTTGAAGGGTAGCTGCTTCCTCTTTCATTTTGGTTAGTACATAAGTACGAAAGTACTGCCTGGCATCTGGCACGTCGAGAAAACCAAAATGTTTTTGTAGTTTATTCTCCTCAGCCTTCAGCTCACTGATGGAGAAGAGCAGAAGAATGGCCTCCAAAATATAGAACTTGCAATCTCTAATTTCCAAATTAGTTTGGAACATTTGAGCCATTTCAAAGGAGGCTGGAGTAAGCTGGATCCCAGGCATAGATTTAAGCACTGTCTCAGTTGCCTTTTCTTGCAGTTGGTTGAAAACTAGTTGAGCTCTTTTCAACCTTTCTTCAATGTCATCAGCTGGCTGCTCGTGTATATCCAATTCAACTTCGGCTTCATTTATCTTTGTACCAGATGGCTCCCTTTTCTCAACGGTTGCTTCCAATTCATCCTCCAAATTTCGAGCAGTGGGTTTGCTCTTTGTTTTCCTTGGCTTCTTGGTTCCTTTGGCACCAGCAGCTGGCTTGGGGTTACCAGCTGCCTTCCTCTTGGCAGGTCGTTCCTTTATCACTTCTTCTTGCGCTTGAGCAGCAGCGGCTTCACCAATTGTGGGTTTCCTCGTAGGAATCACCCATTCGGGATTGGACTGACCAACCCGAATCAAAGCTTGCTTGATTTTCTCGTCAGTGACTTTGAGAAAAATTTGAGACGCTACTCCCAAAGACATTTCCATCTGGTGTCAGGTCCTTGGTATAATCCAGTCTTTACTAAACTCAACAGATTTGTGCCACTTATCCCGCTGGAAGAAGCCAGCTATAATTGTGCTGAGTTTGGTGGAGAGGCGAAGAGGTCGTTTGACGTTCATCCTGGTGTAATTTCCATCGCTGTCTTGACGAATGTCTATCTGCTGTTCTTCATCAACTAGAAGTTTTAACAACGATCTTACCCAATTGACCTTGAGATTGAATATAACTGTAGTTAAGACCTTGAGTTTCCCAGCTGTCACTGAGTCAAAAGTTCCTTGGTGTCCAAGAAACACCTTTTGCACGAAATCAAAGAGAAGGCGATAACTGGGTAGCATTAAGGATCGGTTAAATGCTTTTCCAGTCCATTGGAATGGTTGAGCCAGGATAATGTTGAGAGCACTCTGGATTTGTGCATTCGTAACTTCTTCAATCACTATGTCTCCCTCATCGTCCAAGTGATAGGTTTGAAGAATCATCTCAATCACAGTCGTCCTAATGTTTTCTTCCTTTGACTTTCCAACTGTTATTTTGACAGTGTATTCTTCGCGATCATCAACCATCCACGAACAATAGAATAAGGCAATCTGTCGTGGAAGGAAATAGTCGGGTTCTGTGGTGATTATCTTGTGAAACCCTAGGGAAGAAGGAAAGATTGGTTAAGTGTGTGTTCCATTTGAAGAACATAGCCAGTGATAAGAATAATTAAGCATAAGGCGGTGATGAACACATAGTTAACCAGTAGAATACCAATAGGTAAGGTATGCAGATTAAACTAGATTGAGCACATAATCAAATATTCATAAATGATCAAGGTATACATCAAACATGTACATAAAAATTTCTATCATAGTTCATGTTTGAGTGACTTTTAACCTGAGCACGCCCTGATTTTATTAAATAGCATCTCTAGGGTACGAAACCCATGATGTGTGAGTACGGCACGAGGCTCGGAGGTAAGTTTTGCCTCAATCATGTGAAGCATATCAGGTAGAGAAATTGGAGGTGAGTGAGCGGATGAGGAACTGGCTTCTGAAGCAAGCATTTTGAAAATGGTATGAGGAATCTCGAGGAAAAATGAAGTTGCAGAAAAGCTTAGTTTGAGAGCTTGGGCACAATAATGGCGGTTTAGGTTATATGAGAGGGAATTTTGAAAGTGTGAAGAAAAACAGTCAACCCATCATATATATATACTTAAACAATGAACGATTAGGATTAAAACTTGTAAAAGTAATAACTAGCAACGGTTGAGATTACTCCCTTGTGTAATTATTTGCTGCCCAAAAGTTGTATGAAGTTCATACGCCATAAAATTGTGTCACATCATTGTCTCGAACCAGTAACCGAGGTCTGCAACATTAAATGAATTGTACTTTATCCGTCATCTTTTCTGACATATGGGCGTTTGATATGACCTAGTAAATAATAGTTTTTATTAACAATCATTAGACATAATTAATCAAGGAGTTGGAGAAATATATGAACATGATTCCCCCTTGATTAAGGCCCTAGCAGATCATTTTTTGATTTGAACGATCTGCTTTACTTGGTGTTAGCAGCGGGCTGCTATTTTTTATTTTATGTAGCTAGCTGATGTTGACTGCCATTTGAAGTAAAGGGCCAGATCGTTTTCTTCCTTTTAACGATCTGTTGTTGGCTACTTTTGGAAGTAGAGGAGCAGATCGTTTTCATCTTTTGAACGATCTGCTATTCTTAATATCAACATTTTTGTTGTTTTCTCTTTCATGCAGCTCGCTGCTCGCTGCTTTTGTTGATAGATAGCAGGTCGTTTTCTTCTTTGAACGATCTGCTGTGTATATTCAACTTAATCAACCAGCTGTTAATTTTCAAAATTAAGCAGCTTGATTTAACTTGGAATATTCATACAAAGTTTAGCAACATAATAATATTAAGAAAATATGAAGCTAAAATTAAAGTTGTGATAACAGATCGCCTTTTTACCACCAGCTAACTGTTATCAACATTTGTACCAATTTCGATAAAATTTATCAAGCCCAATTTTCCACAAAGCATTTTGAATCTATCTTCTGGTAATGCTTTCGTGAGAACATCAGCTCGCTGCACATCCGTATGAATTTTCTCGATTTTGATGTTCTTCTTTTCAACATGATCATGTATAAAGTGATGACGAACATCCACATGTTTGCAGCGAGTGTGTAGAACAGGATTTTGCGTGATGGCAATTGCGCTTGAGCTATCTCAAAATATGGGCACACCATCTATGTAGACTTCATAATCTTTTAGTTGTTGTTTGATCCAAAAAATTTGTGCTGTGCAACTCCCTGCAGCCATGTACTCTGCTTCTGTTGTTGAGGTTGCAACCGAAGTTTGGTTTTTAGAGAACCACGAGATGAGGTTGCTTCCAAGAAATTGACAAGTCCCAGATGTGGATTTTCTATCAAGCTTGCAACCTGCATAATCAGAATCAGAGTAGCCAGTTAATTCAAAATTATCATCACAAGGATACCATAAACCTATTTCAATGGTCCCTTTGAGATAACGCAGGATTCTTTTGGCTGCTTCCAAGTGGGATTCCCTTGGGCTAGCTTGATACCTAGCACAAACACCAACAACAAAAGTAATATCAGGTCAACTTGCAGTTAGATATAAAAGAGATCCGATAATACCACGATACTGTGTGATATTTGTTGCCTTCCCAAGTACATCAGGACCAAATTTTGTGATGAGATCGTTGATGTATTTGGCTTGATTAATTAGGATCCCATCAGCAGATTGCTTGACTTGCAAGCCTAGGAAGAAGTTCATTCCTCCCATCATCGACATCTTGTACTTGTCCTGCATTAGCTTACTAAACTTATTACAAAGGAATTCAGATTTGGATCCAAAAATAATATCATCAACATAAATCTGAACTAAAAGGATATAGTCTTGGACTTTGATGGTGAATAACGTCTTGTCTACTGATCCTCGTTTGAATCCCGATTGAAGTAAAAATGTGGATAGGGTTTCATACCAAGCTCGAGAAGCTTGTTTTAATCCATACACTGCTTTAACTAATCTGTACACCTTGTGTTCATCTTCAACTTCAAACCCAGGTGGTTGTTCCAAGTAGACTTCTTCTTCCAGAATCCCATTCAAAAATGCACTTTTTACATCCATCTGGAATACTTTGAAGCGTTGGAAAGCTGCATAAGCAAGAAACAATCTGATGGCTTCTAGTCTTGCAACAGGTGCAAATGTCTCATCAAAGTCTATCCCTTCTTGTTGGCAATAACCTTTTGCGACTAGCCTTGCCTTGTTTCTTACTACTTCACCTGATTCATCTCTTTTATTCTTGAATATCCATTTGACTCCAATCACACCTTGATGATGAGGTCGATCCACTAAGTACCACACATCATTTCTCTTGAACTCATTTAATTCTTCTTGCATGGCATTGATCCAATCTGCACTTTGCAAGGCTTCTTCGATGTTCTTTGGTTCGGTGTGTGCAAGATAGCAACTTAGTAGTGCACTTTCTCCATGCATGCGTCTCGTTTTGACTCTATCTGTTGGATTCCCAACAATGAGATCAGATGTATGGCTATCTACGCATCTTCTTCGTCTTTTCATTTCATCTGCAGATACTTCAATTTCCATTTCATCGGGTGGATTCTCGAATTTAGGATGATCTATGGTGGGTACATCAAAGAGATCGTTAGTATTTAAATCAATGCTTGATACTTCATTTACCAATTGTTGAACAGATGGTTGTTGAGTTGAGGGAGGGGGAGATTGAGTGTTTTGTTCATCAACAGATGGTTGAGAATGTTCATGTGAAGTTCCCCCTTCATTTGTTCCCCCTAGATGAGAGAGTTGTCCATCTGTTCCCCCTTGCTGTGGCTTTTCTCCAGCAGGTTAATTATTAGCTTCTTCTTCATCTTCATCTCTTCGTGGACTCCATAGAAGAATGTCATCGATGAGTCTATCTGTGGAATTTCTCAACGTTGAGTGAGAGAGATCATCTTTTGAAGAAACGCTATCTGTTCCTGAAACTTCAAAATTGGCTTCATCAAAAATAACATGTGGTATTACTTCCACAACAAGGGTTCTTTTATTAAAAACTCTATAAGCTTTACTGATCTCAAAATATCCCAAAAATATTCCTTGATCACTTTTGCTATCAAATGTTTTTAATTGAGTTTTCCCATTGTTGTGAATGTAACATTTACATCCAAAGGATCTAAAGTATGAGATTCGAGGCTTCCTGTTATTCCACAGCTCGTATGGAGTTTTCCCATGTCGTTTTGTGACCACAGATCGATTTTGAGTATAGCAGGCTGTGTTAACTGCTTCTGCCCAGAATTTCTTAGGGAGGTTGATCTCATTTAGCATAGTTCAGGCAGCCTCCTTGAGAGATCTGTTGCGCCTTTCCACAATCCCCTTTTGTTGTGGTGTACGAGCTGCTGAAGTTTGATGTTGAATTCTCATTTTTGAGCAGTATCCTTCTATCATGTGATTGATGAATTCGGTTCCACGATCAGATCGAATGGTTATGATGGATGTCTCCTTTTGATTTGAAAGTTTGTTGAGAAGATCTGGCAGTTTCTCCAGAGTTTCCTTTTTCTTGAACATAAACACAACCCAAGTAAATCTAGAGAAATCATCAATAACAACAAGAGTATACTTTCTACCGTTTACACTTAATGGAGATACAGGTCCAAAAAGGTCTAGATGTAGAAGTTCCAATATTCTTGAAGTGGAGTGAGCTGCCTTTGTAGGAAATGATGCTCTTGTTTGTTTTCCTGCTTGGCAAGCTTCACATATGTGATCCTTGTCATAGATTTGAGTAGGCAGACCTTCAACTAGGTTATTTTTCACCAGTTTGTTGATTGACTTGAAGTTGAGATGGCTCAAGCGTTTGTGCCATAGCCAGCTGGTGGAGGAATTTGATGCAGTTACAAGATAAGTTTCAGTCTGTTCATTCCATTGTACAATGTACAATCTGTCCTGCAAAATTCCGGTAAATTCTTCTCTCTTGTTATTAGCACAAAATTGGCTAATTGAAAATAGATTGTGATTTAGTCCTTCAACATAAGATACATTCTGAATAATTGTGTTACCAACATGGAGATCGCCATAACCTCTTGTATATCCTTTCAAGTCTCCTCCAAAGGTTACAATTGGTCCATTGCTTTCCTTGTAGTTGGATAACATCTCCTTGTTGCATGTCATATGTTTGGAACATCCGCTGTCAAGAATCCATACTGCGCCCCGAGCTGTGCGCTTTCTTCTCATCGATCTCCTATCCTGCAATGAAAATTTATTTAGCTACCCTACTGAATGAGGGTGCTTTGTTAGTGGACCAAGTTCCTTTTGGAACCCAAATCTGCCTAATAATAGTAACATTTTGTGAAGGTCTGATTTGTTTGCCACTAAAGTCAATATACACGACTTTCTTCTTAGCAGGTAGTTGATTGGGCACAACTTGTTTTCTAAGAGCAGATTGTTTGTGAGGGGCAGATCGTTGCCTCTGGTTGAATGGCTGAGGAGCTCGCTGATGAATAAGTTGAGCAGATTGATCAAACTTTTGAGCAGGCTGCTTTCTTTGTTGAAACCCAACCCCTTGAGTGGTGAATTTGTGTTGTGGCTGGCTTTGATTCTTGATCAAGATAGCTTGAGGTTGTCTTGCATTATTGTTTATATTCACTATTTTGTCTTTTCCTTTTTCTTTGACAAATTTCCCTTTTGGTGGTCCTTTGTCAACTCCGTCAAAACCAAGTCCGGTACGGTCTGCAGCTCTTCTTTGCATGTCGTTGATGAGTTGAATCCTATCCTCCTTTTTGTGTATTGAGTGATTAACCATGGCACTCAAATCATCGACCTTTCGTTGTGCGGAAGCTTCTCGATCAATGAGATCAGAAATCTTGGCATTCAAAGTGTAATTTTCTTCGCTCTTGTCTTTGAGTTGTTTGAGTAGAGCGTTTTCCCTATCGTTGAATGAGCTGCCGATTTCTTTCATCTCTTGAATAGTGTTTGCCATTCTTCCATTCTCTTTTATCGCATGTTTGAACATCTTGTTCAATCTCGCATGATCTTCCATGAGCTTGGTGAAGTCTTCAATGGACAGATCGTCTGCATCTTCTTCATCTATCTCTTCTTCTTCACCCGAGTTATATAAAGGTGAGTTAGAAATAGGAGAAGAATAATTATTTTCTACCTCATTGTTGTCGAGTCCGTTGTCATGACCCATGAGGCATTCATCCCATTCAAGATCCAGTTCATTTGCTAAAAAGGCTTCATCGTTCCCAAACGAGCTGTCGGTTAATGTGCTTGTAGCGGCTTGTTCTTCGGCAAGCATAGCTTTACGTTGTTCTCTAAGCTTTTTGTCTCGCTTGTTTCTGAGTTCTTCTCTTTCTGTCTTGGAGATGTTTGGACAATCTGTTTTAAAATGACCTTTCCTACCACACTTGAAACAAGAGAATTCAGATAGGTCAGCTTTAATATATGAGGAGTTAGTTTTTACTTCACTTTTCTTATCGGGTCGATCTCCCGATCGATCTCTTCCTTTGAAGTTTTGATTGTTATCTTTGTAGAGATGCTTGTATCGGTTTGCCCTTAGCTCCATCTTTTGGAATCGTTGAGCCATGAGTGAGTATTCTTCAAAGTAGTTCTTGGTGGGGTAATTTTCATCATCCGAACTTGACGTGTCTTTTACCACCACAGCTGGTGTAGACTTTCTTTCCACCTCCTTCTCTTTTAACTTGGCCTTAAAGGCAGTTTCCTTGTCTTTCATTCCTGCAACAGACGGTTTGCTAAGAGAAAAATTAGAATGACCATGAATACGATTAATTTCATACTCATTGCCCGTTAGCAAATCAAATAACGCATCAATAGTGAGAGAGTTGAACTCTGGCATCATTGGATGCAAAGCAGAATATATTTCCCAGCTAGCAGGTAGAGCTCTGATGATTTTGAGATTCTTTCCACGCTGTGTGTATTTGTCTTTGTCAATAGCGTCAATCTCTATCAGGATTTCAGTGAACCTGTTCTTCATTTGAGCAACGGTTTCTCCTTGCTTCATTTTGAATTCTTCGTACTTGTTACATGCTATGGACAGTTTGTTTTCTTGGATCACATCGGATCCCATGCTGATCTCTCGCAGTACATCCCACATCTCTTTTGTTTTTTTGAGACGTAGGATCTTAGCTAGGTAGATTCCCTTAACTGTGCTGTAAATCAATCCTTTTGCATAGTCGTCTAGACTTACTTCTTTCTTTTCCTCCGTTGTGTAGTCATCCATGTCTTTTTCCTTTTCGACTAGTTCAACGGTGGGAATGGGTCCAGTTCCATCCTTTATCTCAGCAGAATGTTTGTGCATGATTTTGATTGGACCATTGGTGATAACTGACCACATCTTGATATGATGAGCTCTAAGACACATTTCCAGTCTGAAGCTCCAATCTTCATATCCAGCAATAGAGAAATCCTCACAAGCCCTAGCCATTTGTCCTTCCATAATTTCAAGGTAGATGGTTAAAAAAATGCAAGTGCAATATGCTGTGAAAACGTTTTCAAGATCTATCCAAGATGACCACACAGAAATAATCTCCTGTGAAATAGAAACAATGGTCAAGATGGACCACTGCTCTGATACCACTTGTTGGTCCCGAAAGAGCTAGTTTGGTGTATGGGGGGGGGGGGGCGCCCAACACACCAATTCAAACTTTTGAGGTTTACTTGTTTCAAATATAAGTATAAGGTTTAAGCATACTTAAAGACTAAGATAGCTTAGGGTAGCAAGACAAATCTTCTTGTTAGTAAGATTTAATCTTGCTCAAATAATACCATATATGTGAAAACAGTAATCAAGAATATCAAATACAGATTTAAACTTGATTAATGT
>JAPKLX010004329.1:0-10137 GCA_026898415.1 Leonotis leonurus | reverse complement strand
GTTCGAGACTTGCTGGTTCAACTTTCTGTCTAAGACTTGCTGGTTCAACTTTCTGTCTAAGACTTGCTGGTTCAGCTTTCTGTCTAAGACTTGCTGGTTCAGCCGCTTCAACTTTCTGTTAAAGTTGTCTTGCTCCAGCTTTCTGGTACTTAGACTTGCTTCAGCTTTCTGTTGCTTAGACTTGCTTCAGCTTTCTGTTGCTTAGACTTGCTTCAACTTTCATCTTGTTACAAGGAGACAAAAATAGAAATACTACAGAACATGAATAATATCAAGTGTGTTTTCGAGAGAACATCATCAAAACTTAAATTATCTGAGGGGTTCCCAACAGACGTGATGAATGGAGGTGCTATGACGGGCTTGTCAGTCTTTTGCGTAGTTGAACTCTTGGGGGTTTACGTGTCTTCATACACGTGGACTTTTTTAGATCCTTTTTCCGCTGCAAGAGGTTCTATCAGTTTTGTTTGATGAAGGTGTGAATTCAGAGTTAAACTCTTTGTTATGAACTAAAACTCAGTTATCGAAATATCTTTTGTTTCAGTCAAAGCTTTCAGGGTTCCACTTTACCTTTATTTATCTATTCTATAGTCGCGCAGCCGGACTTTGCCACAAGGGCGGAGGACGGGGCGTGACAGAGTGGTATCAGAGCAATTTGCTTTAAACCCAAGAGTCTTCTTTCGAGTTTAGTCTAGTATCATTCGCTAGACTAGTTGAATGAGTTGATAAGCCTAGCACTCCGACACATGACGCTCAACGAGAAAGAGGTAAACATTTTAAGAAGTTGAAGTTTTATGTTTTAAGAGGAATAAACATGTTCCTATCCGCTGAAATTTGAGATTTGAAAAGAAATGAATGTATTTCTTTTCTTTTAAAGTTCAAGATTTATAAAGAAATGAAGGTATTTCTTTCTAATTGAAGTTTGAGATTTTTAAAGAAATATACGTATTTCTTTAGTATGAAGTTGAGCATTGAAAGAAGAAAAAGTATGCTCTAAGAGAAGAGTTTTTAAGATGTTTTGAAGTGAAGTTTTTAAGTGGAAACAATAAGAACGATTCTTTTCAAAGTAGAAGTTTAAATGTTTCTTTTACGACGAGTCATAATCATTGTCATGACGTTAGAGCTTTTTCCTATGAACGTAAGAATGCTTTAAGATGTATGTTCCCTTTAGAAAAGAGAACTTGTTCTCTTTAGAAAAGAGAAATTAGACGAGAATTAGAAGAACTTTTACAAGCTACTCGAAATCGAGAACGAGAACAATCTGAATAAAGAAGAAACGAAAAGAACCAGAAAAAGGAGAATATCCAAAACAAAGGCTAAGGCCGATTATGAGAAAACAAAAGAGAGAGATCTTCTCTTTTATAACGAATCAAGATCACGGCTATGATCCGATAAGTTATCGTTCCTACCGTAGAATCTAAACCGAATGAAATTATTAACTCAGTTATTAAAGATTTAATTATCTTTGAATAACAATCTTAAATCTAGATTTCCCCAGAGTTTTATAATGATAATTATAGCATACTCTAAGCCTCAAGAAGTTATCATCGTTGATGATGAGTCATCGATCTAAACTCTTAAGCAATTTTGGTTTTAAATTGGGGGTGAAGAATGGGGGAAAAGTGGGAGAAATAAGGAGAGAGAAGGTAAAATAGGTGTATTTCGGCCAACTCAGCGTCCACTGAAAAATAAACGGTCACTAGGTGTACTCTCGTAAATTGGAGGAGGTGCTTTGAAGAGATTTTATGAGACATAGGTCAGCGGCCTCTGAGTAGTCAGCGACCGCTGACTCGGTGTGGCGCGCGGTCGCTGGTGCTGGCGCGGGGCGCTGGCGCTGGCGCAGAGAGGGTGCGCGATGGTCAGCAGCTGCTGAGTCTGCGCGATCTCTGACTTTGCCCTCGTCAAATCCGTCCTATTTTCTTCCGCGAATTGCATTCGACTCGATTTTCTCCCAAATCGATGATACCTATGAACATAGAAAAACACCAAAAATAAATAAGAGACTCCTTCTCATGAAATTATCAAGCATGTTAAGAAAGTTTAATTAGTGGTCTTATTCATGTCAAGATGACAACAAATGATAAGACAAAAAGGTACCAAATTTTAGAATCAACTACACAAGTTTTGAGATATCATAAAGAAAAGAATCAGAGGATCTCGGTGAGTTCCTAGCATCCTATTCCTACTGTTGGAGAGGTCTAATAATACATATGTTTCGAGAACACTCAGATACAAGAACAACCCAAAGAAGGGTGGAAAAGCTTGAGAAGCAATCGAGAAGAAGCCAAAGGAAAAGAAGATGATAGAAAGGTAGTGGATAACTCCACTATAGAGCCACGAACTTAAGAATATGGATCTATATTGTAAAGAAAATATCTGAATAAGATAAGATGTTAACCTAGTAGAATGTCTCCGAGAAAAGTTGGACGCCCAAGAGGCGGAGGTAAAGATCAAGGTCCTAGAAACATAGATAAAAGACATGAACTTGAACGAGAAGTAACCTCACCCTCCCACCGCCTGAACATAGAATTGAGGAACTATTTTTAAGACATAAGCCACCTATTTTCAACGGAATGGGAGATCTTACTAAAGTAGAAGTTTGGGTATGAACTCTAGAACGCATCATTAACTTTCTGCGTTGTACGGATCAAGAATGCATGATGTGCGTTTCGTTCCAACAGATGGGAAGCACACAGAAAGACTATGACCCATGAACCACTAGGAAAATTTACTTGGAAGAGTTCAAGATATGAATATACGATAAATATATTCCTTAGAGATGTAGTAAGAAGAAAGAGATGGAATAATATAATCTAAGCAATGAAGGATACCTGTAATAGAATACGATCGAGTGTTCTGTGATATGGCACGATATGCGCCAGAACAAGTAGACACGGATGAGAAAACGACTGAAAGGTTTTGTGCCTGTCTGAGGTACGAAATTGGGATGGCATTGGCAAGCCATGGGGAATCGTCTTACACTACATCCCTCAACCGAGCTCTTGACATTGAGGCTATTATGCCAGGAGAAAAACATACAGCTACTGCAACTATGATGTCCGCCCAAACATATCTCACGGCTTTAAAAGCAAGAGGAAATGGGAGGATAACCAGAACGACAGCCCATTTCAAAGAAACCATGGGAAGAGCAAACACGTTCCCAAAACTACGAGAAATAGAACCCGACCATTCAGAGAGGGAACTATTTAGAAATTTTTTTCTATTTGTCTCAAGTGCAAGAAGATGCACGGCCGAATATGTATAGCAGATAGCGACATGTACTTTGTGTGTGGCCAGAAGAGACACTTCACAAACTATTGTCCTACTAGACAGTAGGAAACAGGCGCAAGGTCTAATCAGACAGCGACAGACCAACATATCCGAGCAATTCAGGCTCAACCCCAAAAATATCAGCAACGTCAGTAGTTACCACCACCCCCACAACTACCACCTTAGTACCAACGACGCAAACATTAGAAACAGCCATGACAGACCAAGCTTAGGCAATGAAATAGAAATAGTCTGAAGAAAATCAGGTAAACCTAACAAGTAAGGACACCCTCCTCAACACACCAGTAATTATTTTGTTTGATACTGGAGCGTCTCATTCTTTCATTGCTCAAACATGTGTAGAGAACATAAGACTGGAACTAGAACCAGTAGAGACAACCTTAAGAATTTCTTCACCGTTGGGAGGAACTACTACTCTCACACATTCTTGCTCTAACTTAAGCTTGCATTTAGGATCACTTAAGGTTTTTGCGAACAATCTTAGTGTAATCTCGATGAACGACGTGGACAAAATCTTAGGCATGGATTGGCTAGCCGAAGACTATGCCCTAATCCTTTACAAGAAAAGACAAATCTCATTCCCACATATAAGAAAAATAACCCACGAGTTTTCATGAGATTACCATAAACAAGAAGAAGGCAATTATCTCAGCACTGCAAGCTACGAAGCTAGTAAGGAAAGGATGTTCAGCATACTTGGTTTACTTGAAGGAAGAAGTAAAGGAAGTAAGAAAAAATGGAAGATGTAGTTATTGTACGGGAATACCCAGAGGTATTTCCAGAAGAACTACCAGGATTGCCACCAGATAGGCAATTAGAGTTCACAATTGACCTGGAACCAGGATCAGCTCCAATATCCAAAGCACCTTATAGGATGGCCCCTAAAGAGTTAGAAGAACTCAAGATACAACTCCAAGAACTGTTGGACTTAGGTTTCATCAGACACAGTGTATCACCTTGGGGAGCACCTGTGCTTTTCGTCAAGAACAGGATGGAACTCTAAGAACGTGCATAGACTACAAAGTTTTGAACAAGCTGACACTCAAGAACCGATATCCTTTACCAAGGATTGACGACTTGTTTGATCAACTTAAGGGATCATGTGTCTTCTCAAAGATAGATTTGAGATCAGGATACCACCAACCGAAAATCCGACCGGATGATATTCCTATGACTGCTTTTCCAAACCGGTATGGTCACTATGAGTTTATAGTGATGTCTTTCGGATTAACTAATGCACCACAGTGTTCATGGACCTGATGAACCGTGTGTTCCATCCTTACCTCGACAAGTTGTCTTGGTCTTTATAGATGATGTTCTTATCTACTCGAAGAATGAAGAAGAACATGATAAACATCTAATAATTTCCTTAGAAACCACCCTCAGAAACGAGAAGTTCTATGCTAAATTCTGCAAGTATGAATTTTGGCTTAGGGAAGTAATGTTTCTTGGACACATTATGTCGTCTGAAGGAATCAAGGTAGATTCCATCAAGATAGAAGTTGTACGAGAATGGAAGTCACCAACGACTCCAAATGAAATCAGAAGATTCTTAGGATTAACTAGTAACTATCGGAGCTTCATCGAAGGATTCTCCAAGATAGAGGACCAATGACACAACAACTACGTAAAGGAAACAAGTTTAAGTGGTCTCTAGAATGTGAAGCCAGTTTTCAGCTTTTGAGAGAAAAGTTGACTACCGCCCTGATACTGGCAATCCCAGAGCCCAACAAAGAGTATGTAGTCTATATGGATGCATCCAAGGACGGATTAGGATGTGTATTGATGCAAGAACAAAAAGTCATAGCATATGCATCACGACAACTAAGACCACATGAACTGAATTAACCAGCTCACGATTTGGAGTTAGTTGCCAAAGGGCATGATCTGAAAATTTGGAGACACCACCTCTATGGAGTTCGGTGTGAAATTTTCACATATCACAAGAGTCTCAAGTATATATATTTTTTTTCTTTCGAGCAGAAAGACCTTAATATGGACAATCGGAGAGAACCATTCAGACTCTAGAAGACATGTTGAGAACAGTGGTTCTCGACAGAGGTGTAAATTGGGAAGCGATACTACCACTAGTCAAGTTTGCCTACAACAATAGCTATCAGGAGACCATAGATTTGGCTCCATATGAAGCATTATATGGAAAGAAATGTAGACCATTACTCTATTCAGACGAGGTTGATGAAAGAATGATAGTAGGCTCAGACTCAGTCAGCGAGATGACTAAGATTGTTAGACAAATTAGAGAAAGAATCAAATAAACTCATATTAGACATAAGTCTTATGCTAACAATCGTAGAACCGAGCTACAATTTGAAATATGAGATAAAGTTTTCTTGAAGGTTTCTCCTTCTAAAGGATTAATCATATTTGATGTGAAAAGAAAATTTAGACCTCGTTTTATTGGATCGTACGAAATTCTTGAAAAGAATATGTCCAATGGTATATGGATTAGTCTTACCACATAGTTTTGGAAAAGTTCACAATGTTTTCCATGTGTCACAACATAGAAAATACGTGTTTGATCCAGAGCACGTTATTCATCAAGGAGAGATGATTTTGAAACCTGAATTGAGAAGTAGGATCTTAGCTGCTCGAATAAAAGAAGAAGACAATATGAGTACGCTTTGAAACTCTGTTTCAATGAGGAATGAGGTATGATGAAAGAAAATGAATATGTATATGAACTCAAATGTACTCTAAGATGCATTATCACAAGTGTAAAAGAACATAGAACGATAGATTAGTAGGGGTTATCTATTATCCCGATGAAAATATATGTTCAGTAAGATGAATGAACCGGAATACATTAGAATGAGAGGGACTCCGAGGATATGCAGGAATGGGACTGCATATCCAAAGAATGAAGGACTACCTCAACGAAGATTCGATTCGGCTATTGATTTATCGCTAAATTTCTTAGAGAGTTATAACCCGAACGATGCGTGAGTTCAGTTCACGAGTAGCAAGTTTCGGTTTCAGTTTAATAAGCAAGATTCAGTTCCAGTAGAACGTAGAGAATAAGAGAGTTCAATTTCAGTTTCAGTTTCAAATTTAGTTTCATTTTATGTTCAGTGGAACGTAGAAAGTTTTGGTTCAGTTCAAGTTCAGTTTTAGCTCAACTCATTTAATTCAGTTCAATCCAGTTCAGTTCATTCTATTCAGTTCAATTCAGCTCAGCTCAGTTCTGTTCTGTTAAGTTAAATTCAGTTTATTCAGTTCAATTCATGGGTATTGTCACGAAAAATGCAAGTTATTAAATTCCTTTCAATAATCAAATATATCATTGAGTTGAACTCTATGATCTTGATACAATTAAGAAGTCATATGAGATCCTTCTAAACTCTATGGTAAAAGAAGTTCTAGTCAAGACAACCATTGAAATATTATCCCTGAACCTAAGTATCTTTATGACTAAGAAGTGATTGTGATGGGCCTGATCACCCCATGTGATCAAGAAGATCTCAGTAGTTGTCATTCTGTTCTCTGGACCCTAAAGCTCAGCATTTTTGAAATTCAGTTGGGTTCATTCATTTCCTTTTAATATTTAATCGGTTGACGTCTGTCTCTAAACAGTTTGTCCAACCCTCGCTTAAGTTATCATGAGAGATGATGGAACCACATGATTGATAAGCTATCACAATAAATTTCCTTTAACCTTCGGAATTAAGACGTATTCGGTATATGGCTATCTAAGTACTATGATTACAGTTTTGAGATTTTATATGCTGAGGACATATAGTAAGTGCTAACATTAGGTATGTATATGGTAACGTGGGTTGTCTCCATGTTACCGTATGCCACTTCGAAGAAGGAATAAAGTTTAGAATTAAGATAAGAATGAGGTTCCTTATGATGAAAGTGAGGTTACGCTTATGCCGCCACCTCAAAGAAACGGCCATCCTTCAGTGGATGTGCAACCCAGTGACGCAGAACTATGAGTCAAAGTTCTGGAAAGAAATAGAGTAATGATTAGAGTGATATCTTCTCGCAGTTAGAGAGATACACTAAGTTATGATATAATATTCATCGATAAAGGTGCTCGATGGGATTCGTTCCGGAGCATATACGTGATAAAAGAATGCAAGGAATAGAAACGGTCCAAGAACGGAATAAAGCGATTTATATAAGCCTAGATGAATGTTAAAGAAGTGCAAGAGAAATAAGAGGAGAATGATATCGCCCTGGGTGTCGATATGAGTTATGTAGAAAAATCCGTATCTATTTCTGGATCGGAAGTTTCAAGAGTTATTGAATGAGTAGTTTTCAGAAATGTTACCCCTTGGGATTAGCAAATTTCGGGACGAAATTTATGTTAAGGGGGATAGAATGTAACACCCGAGTATTTTATACCTAGCTTATAGGTGTTTAAAAATCCCAAGAATAAATTTTTGGATTAGAAACTTTATTTTGAAGCTTGCTGCCAAGTTTCAGCGAAAACGGAGACCAAATCTCCGCTCTTTCGAGAACTGGCTTATACTTTTATAACGGGTAACAAGAGCAAATAGGGGATTCATTCGAAATTAAATATTTTGAAATTTAGATATTTTGAAATTAGATATTTTGAAATTTAGATATTTTGAAATATCTAGGAGGCGAAATACGGGATTCATTCGAATGCCCAGATTTGAAGTCCGAGCTGAGATATATACAAAGCACGATAATTTACATACACTTTTATCGCGATACGGACCATACGCGGAATTTTTATTTTTGCCGTCAGTGAATAGTAGAACCGAGAACTCGAGAAATCGAGAAAACTCCTATTTTTCGATGTTATAGCACGAGTAATGAAAAAATTCCCGAGAAGTTTAATAAAATTAATTTCAGAAGAAACGAAGTTTTAAATTGATATTTATCAAGAAATCGAGAAACAAGCATTTTCTCGATTTACGTGCAATTCGATCGGGCCAAACCCCGACTTTAGTTCACGAGAGGCGAAGATGTTTTAACGAGTAAGAAAGATGAGTGTGTTGATTCCCGTTTCAACCGAGATAGATAAATAACAAAGAATCGGATCAAAAATATCTAAAAGGCGAAAAGACGATTTGGACCCCGGATATTAGATATTTTGAGGGGCAACTTTTGTGGCCTATAAAAGACCACAAAGTCACCCCAATTCAGATTTTTTTTACGTGAGATTACAGCCTCATTGGCGTGAGCAAGAAGAAGAGAAAAAGGGAGGAGTTTTGCTCCGATTTTCGTCCCGTTCGTCTCGTTTTCTGATTTCTTCGAAATCTAATCCGATAGAAAGGTAGCCCTCAATCTTACCTACGTTTCTACGGTTTTATTTTCATGATTTGAGCATGATGAAAAAGTTAAATTGGGGCTGCCCTTTTCGATTTTTATCGGGTCGAACCCGAATCGAAAAATATCGAGAATTAGTGTTGCTCGTATGAGTTAGATGAACGTGTGTTTTAAGTTTCAATAAAATCTAAGCATGTTATGAATTTTTTTTGGATGAATCGAATAGACGAGCATGTATGTAGGTTAAATACGAGTATTATGTGAATTTACGAAAATTAATCGAGCATGTTTAAAAAAAAAATGAGTGCGGGCGACAGTTCTGCCCGGGTTTTGTTTAGTGTTTTTAAGTACAGAATGAGTAAATTTTTTTAACAGAATAAAATACTAGATCGAGTTAGGAGTAATCTCCAACTTGAATCACCCCGTTTCGTTGTGTTTTCGATTTGTTATGAATTTTTCAAAATGGTTGCGCAAACTGCCAATTCCAGCGAAAATCTGGAAATTTATCTAACTTTGAAAATTCGTGAAAAATAGAGTAAAATGATTTTATGTGTTTTGTCTTCGGATTATAAAACTTTACGATGTTATGGTCACTTTAAAGTTTGATTCGTTACAATTGGAATTATTTCCAATTTATTATAATTTTTCAAAGTCAACTGCTCATTTAATTTGAACTCGTGAGCATGAATAAAGGTTAATATGATTTTATCGGATTTAAAAAGGAGTTTTTCCCCGATTTTAAGTTTTTAATCGAAGTTGGCCGTTCGAGAGCATGAAAAGCGTTATGTGATGTTTTATTTAACAAACGTGATTTATTATAGGTTTATATGATTGTATTATGTTTCATGATATTCATAGATGTTTTGATCTTAGACGAGCATGAGTGCTGAGAAATGATCAAACATGAAGTTATGTGTTAATCAAAGTCAAAACATGGCTTGATTAGAAATCATCGAACGACCCTCCTTGAATTTAAATCCGAAACTCGAAAGATAGCCGAGTTAAAAGAACCGAGAATAATTCTCAAATAACAAAGGATAATAATTCCTTACACTTAGAGAATATTAGATGCGCTCGAAAATGTTATCTCACTTGAAATTTCTTTAAAGGGTACGACGAAAGGTCAGGACCGCAGTTCGAGAAAGAAGCAGTCGTCAGTCAAGACGATCCAAGTAGGCTTTCTATTACAAAGAAAATTATGTGTGCACGTATACTATTTATGTTGTTTTCGAAAGGATCTCAAATGGAGAAGATATGTTTCAAAGTATTATCTAGCCGAAATGATTTATGTTTTGTATGAAGTCTATCTAGTTAAGGTTCCTGGTTAAGGTTCCAATTATGAAATCGAATTCGGGTTCCAGTGGGTGGATTACCCCACTCGAACTAGTGTACACAAGTAACCGTGAGTCATCGATCGGGTTGGCCGGTTAAAGGACCGTGAGTCATCGATCGGGTTGGCCGGTCAGGTGTCCGTAGAAGGTGGCCACCTTCTCGGTACCCATAAAGAACAGATATGGCATAATACTAAAGTACTTAGATCGATCAGTCGAACTCAGGATCTTTCACAAAGAGAATTTAGTGAACGTA
>JAPKLX010003915.1:0-10504 GCA_026898415.1 Leonotis leonurus | reverse complement strand
TCGTCCTTAGACGAAGTGGCAGATTCAAAGCCCAAACTTCGTCCTTAAACGAAGTGGCTACTCGAAGTACACCGAAAGAAGTTCGTCCAAACTTCGGCCTCGTCTACAAAAAAGAAATTCGGCATAAGACGAAGTAACTCCGAAGTACACACTAGTCATCACAAACATCTTGAAGCAAACTTGATTGTACAAATTAAGTAAAGCTTTAGATAAGTAATAACGATAAAAAGTTGTATTTTATTTCATAAGAATACATATTACAATCAGGACGGAGGGTCCGAGCCCGGAGACCTACTACTAAAATTGAGGTACTTCTCCACGAAGCCCAGACCCGAGCTCGAGCTGGCGCCATGACCGAGCACCGAATCTAAAAAGGCCATCCCCTCACCACGGCCAAAACCTCCTCGGCCCCGGCCTGGAGGCATAGATCGACCTCGGCCTGGAGGCGCAGCTCGACCTCGGCCGCCTAAAGTGCGTCGCCCTCCACCTCGAGACATGATGGCAAGAGTCTCTTCCCGAGTTCGACCCAAAGTAAGAGGAGGAACACCAGCCGAACTCCCTTCCACCCGACCCGAAGAAGAAGCCTCGAGTGAAGCCTTCTTAGACTCGATCCACCTCTTCAGCTTCGGTTTCCTCTTCAAAATAACCTTGTACATGGATCCGAGCTTGAGAAGCGCCTCTTCCTGTTCACGAACTTGCCAGGAATCATCGCCGTACTTCTCTATGTACTTCTTCGTACGAGCTCGGACCTCTTTTATTTGCGTATGGACCTCATATATGGTCAAGCCACCGCTTTTATGAATACGGTCTTCATACTCCTCATGCTCCTTGGCTACAGCCTTAAAAGTTTGAAGGTCTTCCTTGACTTGCTTAAACTTATCTTCGAGCTCTAGGAACCTCGTGTGCTCCTCATCCAGCTTCTCCTGTGCCAACCGAAGCTTTGCCTCAAGCTCGGTCTCGATGTTGGTAGCTCGGCTTTTCCAACATGCGGCCTCGACTTCGGCAGCTTCGGCAGCCCGACGAAGCTCGTTTATTTCTTGATCAGACAGCGAATTAGTGGAGAAGTCAAAAGCCGACTACAAAAGCGAAAAGTAAGCAGTTCAGCAAAAGGCACTGTTCAAGGAAAAGTATTTTATATACTTGGGGAAAAAGCGTCGCCCTAGCGGCGACATGATACAAGCTAAAAAAAAAAAAAAAAAACTACTGATCGCCAGCACCGACCTCAGGCCCCACTGCGTCACCGCCCTCGGCTCCTCCCTCCGTGGCATCGGCAGCCGGCCTCCTGGCCAGATCGGCGATGACCGCTTCAAGATTGTCATCCCGATCCACAGGGTAGCCCCGAACTGCCTGCTCGGATAGCAGGGTCCTTTGCTGCGCGAGCCTCTCCACCACCGGGATGGCCGCAGTGCACTCTACGAGCACCTCCGCGTACTCCTGCAGCATCTCTTCCTTGGTCACCTCTTCATACCCGTACTTGACTTTGTCAAGCTCGGGGTAATCTTTGGCAACCAAATCAAGCACTGCCGAAGTAATCGGCGTACTCATAGCGCTCACCAGCTGCGCCGCCATGGTACCGAAGTGCTTGGAGCGGAAGATCCGCTCAGCAAGCGCCCGCAGCACGCCGCCCTGGCCATCCTTTCCCTCTCCTCGGCCAGATCGGCCCTCAGCCCGGCCGCCTCGGCCTCCAGCTCGGCCACCTTCCTCTCCGCCGCCAGCAGCTCTGACAGGGTCCTTGCCTCCTGCCCCTCCGCCCTCGCTGCCTCGGCCCTCGCCTCCTTGAGCTCGGCATTTAGGGCCCGGAACTGCTCGACTCCGCCAATCACGAAGTGCGAGAGGGCAGTCAGCCCTTCCAGTACCATATCCGCCTCCTGCACAGAATATATCAGAACAGAACAAGAGAGAATTGAGGAAGTAAATAAAGCTAACTGTTTCCACTCACCTCGGGAAATGGGGCCCTTTGACCCGCTCCCGACCCTGATGCCCGAGCATCTGGGCCTCTTACCACCTCCCTCCGAGGTGACGCCAGGTCAATCACGGGCAGAGTCACCTCGGTCTCCACCCTCTCCTCCCTCTCCCGGCGCGGCGTCTCCTCCGTGGCCGAAGAGATTCTCGGCCTCTTCTTCTTCTTCCTTAGCGCCGCTTGCAAAACTTCTGGATCCACTGCAGAAGTAAAGCAAAGCATTAAAATCTAGTTCGGATAACGAGGTCAGACAACGCAATACGAGGCCTCACCCGGATCCACGTCGGGCAGGGTGTCACAGGGGCTCAGCCCATGCCTCGATAGCTCAGCCTCGGCGTAAGTCCTCTTAATAGCGCCGAGGTCCATCAAGCTCGTCTCGAGCTCGCCGACGGGATCCACCCTCATTTGCGGGCCAAACTTGGCCGCCGACCAGCTGTAGAGGGGCACTCCTTCAGCCCGGCAGAAGAAAAACTTCTTCTGCCAGTTCGACACTTTGGACGGGGTGACCAACTTAAACTTATTTACAGGCGAGAGATATACCCACCCAGTTGGCCCCCGCTTAACTCTAAAAAAACGGAGTAGAGACTCCAGCGACATCGGTCCACCTCGGCGGCCGACCTCCACACAAAAACCTATTACTTGCTTAATAGAGGCCGGCGCAAACTGACCTAAGGGAAGCTCGAACTTCTCTAACAGTTCGACAAAAATACGATGTAAAGGAAGACGAAGACCAAAGTTAAGGTAGTCTTCGTACATGGTAAAAAACCCTACGGGAGGAGAACTACCTCTATCCTCGGCCCGAGGTAAAATTAACTCAGCAGACTCCGGAAAACAAAATTTTCTAGCTAAATTGGACATGTGGGATTCACTCATACTTGAGGCGCACTCTAAAGCAGCCTCCGACCCAGCCAAAGGGGGGTACTCTATAAGTCTAGGGATAGGGGGTAGAGCCGCTCGGGTAAAAACCCTCACCGAAGCCCTTGCCGGAAAACTCCTAAGCGGCGACGGAGATTCAACAATCTCCCTACCGCCCGGAGTACGAGAAGAAGACGAAGAAGCAGAGGAGGCAGAAGAAGAGGAAGCAGACATGATAGCAAAACACTTACTTGTTGGGAAGATTCGAAGGATTTTCTCGAAATCGAAATCGACAATGGCAGAAAGGCTGAGAGCTTTTTGCAGATTGGGAAGCGAAATTAGGGAGTGCGAAAGGTGAAAAGTGTTTTTTAGCTTCCGAAAGAAGCTTTTATAAACATCAAATCACCTTTTCACAACCGCCCCTTTCTCAAAATCCCGCCTCTTCGCCTCCTCCCATAGACAAGGGACACATGTCACGCACGACTTTCCACAACAGCTCTTCCACCACCTCGATTACTACCTCGACTTCAGCAACTACAAGATCTTCACCTCGACTTTGGCAAATGCGAGATCTTCACCTCGACTTCGGCAAATGCGAGATCTTCACCTCGACTTCAGCAACTACAAGATCTTCACCTCGACTTTGGCAAATGCGAGATCTTCACCTCGACTTCGGCAAATGCGAGATCTTCACCTCGACTTCGGCAAATGCGAGATCTTCACCTCGTCCAGATCATCACTTCGTCAACCTCGTCAAGATCTCCACTTCGGTGCCGATCTTCTTTTGAGGGGGGGATGTGATAGGATATATAGCCCATCAAATAAGGCCCAACAGAAGCCCATTAGCGGATCAGCCCAAGAGCAGCTCGGCCCAGTAGCACCTCAGCTCGGCCCAATAGCTCGGCCCATAAGCCCAGCACCTCGGCCCACTTGTTGTAAACCGCCTCTAAATTATCTATAAATAGTCTCTCAAAACTAGATTAGAGGGACTCAAAAAACTTTGACTCTCAACATATAATATAAACGGCTCTCCTCTCCCCGTGGACGTAGATCTCATTAAAGGTCGAACCACGTAAATCCCGTGTTATTATTTTCTAATCATCGCACATCTCACTTCGTTAATTTAAGATTTAAGATTGATCATTACTCAACATTGTCTTTTGTAATTTCTCGTGGAATGGGAAGCAGAAGGCGTTCAAAGTGTATAAGGCCAATACTTTTACCACAATATGTTCAGAAAAGAGATGCTATATATTATTAAGTGAGAAACGATGGCTTTTACATTCCGATAGATATCCATCTACTATACTTAAAAAGATCTATAATTGATCAATTATATATTTCTTCCGTCTCATTATTCAAGGCACACTTAGTATATTGGGATGTTCTAATAATATTGTCTTGTTTTCAAAAAAGAATTTTTTTTTTCTTTTGAAAACTTTGTGAACTTTAGGGTGCCATAAATTTATTAAAATAAATCGGTAACGGTTCTCTTCATTTGAGTTGTTTTCACTACATATATTCAAGTTATATTGATTTAGCGTAATTATGGTATACGTACATGAACTAGTTGGACAACTACATATATATACAATCTCACTCCCAATAAGTTACTAATAAATTATTCCCATAAAACCGAATACCAAATTTCAGTACATAAATGAAAAGTTCAAAATCATAATTTGTATAAATGAAAACGAATCCAATAAAATCAAATAAATGACAGATTACATGCATTTTAAGGGGTGTCAAATCGTGTGGGTCGGGTCGTTATCGGGTCGACCTGATAACAATCCGACCTGTTAAGGTCAAACCTGAACCCGACCTGTTAAGGTTTTGCTGAACCCGAACCCGAACCCGACCTGCTAAGCTCAAACCCGAACACGACACGAACCCGACACGAACACGATAACTTTCGTATTGACACGACACGATAACGACACGATAATGACACGACACGTTATCGACACGATAAAAAATTAAATTTATATGATAAAAAATATAAAAATTATAAATTTATAATAAAAAATAATAATGCATAATTTTTAAAATTTATTGAATATATTCATTTTTAGATTTTTAAAAAATACAAAATATTTTAGAAAAAATGTATCACAAATTACATTTACTTCAAAATATAAATAATTAATATATTATAAAATTTTCTTATCAGGTAACCTGAACCCGACCCGAACCCGACCCGAACCCGACCTGTTAATTTCGTGTTCTTATCAGGTCAACCTGATAACGACCCGAACCCGATAAGGCTTGACACTAACCCATTAATTTCGTGCGTGTTCGTGTCGGATTATCGTGTCGTGTCAAAAATTACGGGCCCTATGCATTTTGATCATTTAGTTGATATATTCTATTTTTATCTTTTTTGAATCGGAAAATATGGGTCAACTTGATTGTAGAGCTGTATGGGACGCATAAAAGATAATATCCGTATGGTTGTTTCATTTTATCCCTTTTCCTAGTATTGTTTATCTTTTTTTTCTGTTTCTTTCATCACACTCTATAGTACTATTATAAAGATGTATTTTAAGGAATAAATATTATTGAGATTTTGAGACGAAATAATTCCTTATTCTTTAAAAATATCCAATATTTTTTAAAAAATCTAATGATGCATGTTCTCACTTATGTGAGAACGTGAGAATTTGTTTTTTTTTTTTAATATATACAATCATGTTTTTTATTATAAAGATGGTATGTTTATACATCACACTTTTATATATCACAATAATTCTTTTTTATATTAAATAATATTTTAATAATAACAATCTTAAATCATATATAATTCAATGGTTCGGATTTGCTACTAATTAATTTTCATACTAAGATTAGTTTTCATTATAAACATCTTTACATAGTATTGAATTTTGGGCAAAATGCATCGTTTTAAAAAAAAAATGGATTACATTAACATTAAATTATATATTCGTGTCATGGATGACTTGAACTCGAGACCTGCTTTGGTCATTAAAATTACGTTTTTAGGTCAAAGTCGAGAGTTCAATCTTCACAACTCCCATTCCCAACTAAAGAAATTGAGCCCAAAATATGTTTTATCATCATACAATTTCTTTTTACATCAAATGAAAAAAGAAGGCATCATTATATATACTTCGATAATTAATCTCCCTTATTATTATTATGGATAACGTACGTTAGCATTATTACCGTTGTATACACAACAAATATTAGTCAAGAAAAAATTTAATCCTATTTAATTAAATCATTCAATTCTAATTAAATTATTAATGCGCCAACGTACCTCACAATTAACTATCAAATTCAAATCTTAATTAATTCAAATTTAAAAATCGCCTCATTCCTGCTAAAGACAAGCAGCGACATTCATAATTTCTTCAAGGAATTGAACTTAAATCAAGGACAGAATTAAAGTACCATGCAATTTTGTCTAGATCTATATAACATATATACTAGATTCTCAACTATATCATAGTACTTGAAGAAACAATATAAAGATGAATAAATATTTGCTACCATTTCTGTTTCTCATTCTCCCATCGATTACAAGAGCATGCTTTTTCGTCCCGAAATCGCATGTTTATATTGCGAATAAACTCAGTGCACCCCCACCACCAACCCTAAGATTTCACTGCGCATCGAAAGACGATGATTTTGGATTCAAGAACTTGAGTGAAGGAAAAGAGTTTGAAATTACGTTTTGCCCTAAACCTATCTCGACTTTATACTTTTGTCATTTCTGGTGGAACGGAAAGGATAAGGCGTTGGAAGTGCACAAGGCTTATGCTTTTAGCAAAACTTGTTCAAGTAAAATATGCTACTATGAGGTCAGAAATGATGGCTTTTACCTCTCCCATACATATCCACCTGTGAAGTTTAGAAAACTCACAAGTTGGTGAACTAACTATTCACTATTGGATTGGATCCATCTTTTAAATATTCAATAATTTTGTAATTGTTTACTGCTTACTCTTCAAATAAAACATTAATTGGTTTCTACTTTATTCCACTTATAGCTAGCTCTGTTTTAGTGTGCATGCATATATTATGTCCTACAAATTTCACCCTCACTAACATAAATTATCAGTAATTGCACTTTTATTAGGGGGAAATAGATTATAATAATCATTTATAAATAACAAACTCAAAAATTAGTTAATAAAACATAAAAATTAAAATACTAATCATATTTTAAATTGGTCGATAAGGAGCTTTTTAAATAAAATGATTAGTATTTACTATTTTTATATTGATAATTATTTTTGATTTATGATATAAAAATATTTAGTATGGAAGTGAAGTCTTTACTCCCTCCGTCCCGCTAAATGTGACCATATTTTCTTTTTGAGACGTCCCTCTAAAAGTGACTATTTTCCCAAAAATGAAAAGATTTTACCTTTAAAATACCTCTCTTCTATTTTTTTAAAACATATACAAATTTTCTTGTGACCGCATTTAACGGGACGGAGGGAGTATTTATCCACTAAAGCGTAATTGAAAAGAGCCACTGTGGTAGCTATAGCCCATGTCAAACAAAAATATAATTATTAATTGTAAATATTATAATTAAATCATTCAATTATATATTGTCAATATTACAAATCATTGAAATTGAACCACAAGGCAACTATTTATTTCACTTGAAATTAATCTATAAATTACACTTCCAATTGTCGTTGATTAATTTTTCTGCATCATATGTGAGATGTTATATTGTTAGATAGTTAAAAAAGATATAACATTGATATAATTAAATTTATTTAGAGTGCCAAGATTAGATAGTATAAAGATAATGTTGTAAATCGTTTGGTAGACATGTTTAAAATTATGAATTTTTTTTTTTTGTTTTTGTATTTGGCAGATCATATCGTTGAACAAGATAACTATGCATTTAATAATAAATTTACCACATCACTTTTTACAAATTAATTTGTACATTAAAATTAAAAGACTAACTCGTTTATCATATTTGCTACTAATTATATGATTCGATAAGATAAAGTTTATGTTATCTTTGTTATATCATGACTACTAATTACTAACTAAGACCTAAGCAAATATGAGATGGAAATGATTAAAGATGGATATTTGGAATAAATTCAGCCTAAATGTCCAAACCAAACAGTTTTAATCATCACCATCACCATCACCATCACCACCATCACCTGCTTTCGTATGTCAATTATTTTCGTATGTATTTGTTTTGATTGTGAATTTAGTAGTAATGATAACAGGAATACATGATAACATTACTTATTTTATCAAATCATATATTTCGTCTGTCAATTCTTTATTTTATTGAATTGTATATTTGTATTGGTTACTATTATTTACTTTTATAATTTTATTTAATTATTTTATATATTCATTTTATTATTCTATTATTATTATTATATGTTACTAAGGGTATTAATTGGTTTGATATTGATTAACCAAAATAAAAAAAAGTACACTTTGGGGTACCGGATATCGGAATGTCAATTTTACCGATGAACCGATTTCCGACCATATCGTTACCGAATATTTCTGAGAACCAGTTAAGAAATCGATTTTTAAATAGAATGTAATATCACATTTCTTTTTATATTTCTAAAATATCACTATTTAATCAAATAGTAATTCGCATAAATATTTTTCTAATAATAATTTAATATAAATATATTTAAATTTGACTTGGTAAATATTTTATAAAATATAAATTATTTTATAAAATATAAAAAAATTTATATTTTTAAGAAATATAAAATATAAATTAAATATAAAATATTTTATTTTTAATAGTTAATATAATAAATTGGTACCCCGTAATGTTTATTTTTTAAGTGTTAAAATTATCGACTTATTTACCAAAAAACTGGTACTCGATAATCGGTTCTCGATCTGTTATGAATTTGGTATCAATTATTCCAAAGAATCGATTATTGATTGACACCCCTATATGCTACTAATACTTGATAATATCCAAGTCTCCAAGTAAGACCTTATGATTTGATTAATCGATAAATATGATATGATTGATTAGAATTATTACTTTCATTAGGATTACTTTAATCACACTCTTGTAGGTGAGATATTTATAAAGCAAATAACCTCTTATTGGAGCATTAATCACGAACTTTAGAATATTTTATGAGTTTAATTTTAATTAGTAAACACTAGATTAACCTATATTATTTCTATCTATTTGGGTTTATGCCGACTTATCCTACTTAGTAAACGCCCTTAATATTTCATACTATATCGGATTATAGGAGTATATTTTTCTCACTACGTATATGTATGTTACTAAAAATATTCTCTTTATCTACGAAAAATGTACTATTATTACTTATTTACGTTGTGCACAAATAGCGTAATATTTTCTTTTTAGACACGTCCCACAAAACATTATCTCACATATATTTTATTTTGTAAGACATATTCTTCACTAAAAACACATTTTTTATTTTTTTGAAAATACGTGTTAACTTCCTCATAGTACACTTTTTTGGATGAATTTAATAATTATTATATTTAATTTTGTGTACACTAAACTGGGGGTGTAGTAGTAATAAAGATCATAAATATAATCTTTGTGAAAATTGCTGAATTATTTACGAAATTGTTTATGCCCACAGATTTTTACACCCATCATATGCTCAACCTTTTTTGTCTTTATAAAAATATTGAAGCTGTTCATTATCCTTAAGAATGACATATATATATATATATTCTTCAAAATTAATATATTTAGCTCTAAAAACCATCATTAAAAACATTTTGTGAATTTCAGCAAACCATGTCAATTAATAAACATTTAATTAAACCCATGCAAAAGGTTCACAAAAAATTCCAAAATTTAATTATATCGTAGTGATATGGATAAATATCAGTGTAGTTTATATTATAAGCTATTTAAATATAAAATTATTAAATAAATAATTTTTAAAACGTCTGTTACCTTTGTGGAAGACCTCGCTAGCGATTTAACGAGTCTGCCATGACAGAGCTCATTCGGGTTCGGGTATTCCTACTTGCAGATCCACAAGGCTCTGTCGGGCAGAGCCTCTCTAGCTTTGCAAGGGGCTCTTCAATTGAATGAGCTTAGGCCTAAGAAGACATTTTTGTCTTATCTAGGGACTGCTAGTGAGCTTTGCATGAATAAAACACTGACACATGTCAGAGCTCCCGTTGCCTGACATGGTTCAAAATAACTGTCAGACACGTGGAAATGTGATAAAAACCTAGTTGGACCATTGCCGACGTGGCTCTACCTCATTGGAGAGGATTTGGTAAGTTGTACTACACGTCTAAGGTTGTTATCCGTGTGGTATGACTCTTTTACCCTATTTATATCATACTTTGAGAGTACTATATATACCCAATTCATTTTTATTTCCAAGGTTAGACACACTTAACTCTCTACCTCACATACTTCACGTATTCACTGCATAACATCCTCTCGAGTCTACACCAGTTGACTTGAGCGTCGGAGTGTCTCCTCGAAGAACCCCAACCACTTCTCCGATCTTGTTTTGCAGGCTTGGCCCGCGAGTTTATGTAATATCCCGCTATTCTACTAGTAGTTATCATGTACTGAAAATCGGGATAAGAAAATTTCGTTATAAAAGTTCAAAATATCGATTAGCTAATCGATATTAGTAGTTATTATTATGCAAAATAATAGTAGATATTATCTGAGTTCGTTTTGAA
>JAPKLX010001593.1:0-19584 GCA_026898415.1 Leonotis leonurus | reverse complement strand
TATTTTATTAATTATAGTAGGTTGAGTTATATATGTTAATTAGGATATTGTTAGGGTATTTTATTTATGCTATTTACTTAAGGTTTAATTATTTTATTTGTTAATATATATATCTAATTTGTAAATTTGATATAAATTAATTTAATTAGTTGAATTATATTTAACTATTGAATTTGTTGATTTATTACTTGTTAGTAGAGTTTATTAGGATAATTGATTAATTTTAATTTGTTTAAATGAATAAATTAGTTTATAGTTTAGTTAATTGAATAATTGAATAAAATATTTTCTAAATTACTTAGGGTTTATAAGGATAATTAATTAAATAATCTTTAACAAATTAGTGTTAATTACTTTAGTTAATTCACTAATTTGAATTTTTTTATTCTAATTATTGTAATTAATCCATAATAAATAAATTAGTTAAGTTAGTGTTAGTGTTGAAGATAATTGACGGATTCGTCTACTTGATGTAAATTAATTATTTCTTAGTTTAATTTGTTGATTAATTAGTTTAAATTGTTTAATATTAGGGTTTATTTAATTACGCTTGTCGCTGCCCGACTCCTCTCTCATCCTTTCCGAGCTGCCTTTTGCCGCTCCGGCGCTCCCTACTTCGGTGAAAGGTAATTAAATTATAATAATGTACTTATTTAATTACTTAGGTTAATTATTTAAATTTATGAGGTAATTTTTAGATTATTTAGCATTTATAATGAATTAGTTTATTTTTGTATTTAATTTGATTAATCATGTTAGTTAATTGTGTAGGTTAATTATACTAATTTACACCCAAATAATTTAGACTAATTTAGACTAAGCTTTGTTCATATTTTCTCTAAGTCTGTTTAATTTCATAATGAGTGAATTTATTGTTTAATTTAAATTATTGTATTAATTGACACAAACATATAATGTAGGTTAATTAGTTTATAGTTGATTGTTTTTAATTTCTTAATTTTGGTAATATAGTATAACGAAATGGGGGATTTATGACATTGGGATAGACGTAATTAATTTCTTAAGGATCTTCTCCCTTCGGGATAGATTTTGATTACGTCTTAAGGATCTTCTCCCAATATGTGTAATATTATATATGTTGTGGTGGTTTGATGAGATGCATGTGTTGTGATATTTTAATTATTATGTTCGAATATTTTGATCATGAAATGTATGTTGGGATAGTTTGATGACCTGCATGTTGTGATAGTTTGATGACCTTAGCTGACTTGGTTAGATTAGACACAATTACTTATGTAGTTTAAATAATATCGGGGGTAAAAATCTTGATTGTAACATGTAACCCTTATTAATGACCGAAATGATCGTGATCTCCAAATGCGTAGCATCAATTAAGCATCAGCATGTAATTCATAAATCCAATTCAATGACCCTTATTAATGATCGAAATGATCGTGATCTCCAAATGCGCATCATGTAATTCATAAATGCAAATCTGTGACGTACAAAACATTTTAAACGTAAGAATATTTCCTCTCTCTATTAAAGTCCAAATAATTGACCAATACTGTTATCGCCCTTTATTCAACTCCAAATAATTCACCAATACTGTTATCGCCCTTTATTCAACTCCAAATAATTCAATTTCTGTACTGAACTCCAAATGATTCAACTTCTCTATTGAACTCCAAATGATTCAACTTTCATATTGAACTCCAAATGATTGAACTTCTCTATTCAACATAATAGATGTCTTACAGTCGGCGAGAGGATGTGGGGACTCCTCGTGGTAGGGGTTCACGCCGTTCACAGCTATCCCTTGGACGGGGTAGTTCCCCGGGCTCATCGTCTGGTTATGAGTCCGGGACCGGCGGGCTGAGCCACCATATTGGTGGCATATAGATAGGCGGTCCGTCTTCTGGCTCTGACACTGATGGTCAGAGAGAGCGTAGACCCACAGGAGACTGTGTTCTCTCTGTGAGTGAGCTGGGGTACGTAAATGCAATCACATCTTCAATTTTGACAATTATTTAATTAGTTATTCAAAAATCTAACTCAATCAATCTAAAATTACTTATGCAGGGGATTTTACCCGCATGCCGACCCGGCAGATTACATTTGGGAACTATTTAAGATAGTTTCCAACCCGACTGGCTACAGTTGGAAGCTCACGCCTGAGGACGTGAGACAGCGATATTGGGAGGAGTTTAAGGTTCGAAAATTTACTATAACTTTCAAATTCATTCTTAATTATAACTTATAACTACAATTTCTAACATACATTTTCAATGCTAGAAAAAATTTACTTGGGAACCGGCACTCGATGCCAAGATTCGGGAGTTATGGTATGATAAGATCCGGGAGAGATATAAGGATTATATCTGCGGGATCAAGAGGAGGAGGAATGATCCGCCACCTAGAGGTGGGAAACCTGGGTGGTGGACTGATGATGTCTGGATGGGTTGGCTCGCTTACTGGTCCTGGGATGACGTTGTGGCCAAATCCCAGGCAGCGAGGCGCAACCGGTTGTCTGAGCCTCAGGGACAGGGTACTGGTCCTATCAAGCATAGGGGAGGGTCCAAGTCGGTCATGGAACGAGCTGAGGAAAAGGTAATAATTAATATACTTTAAATAATAATTATAATTATGTGGTACAATTTTAATTCATATACACATGTTTCAATGACACAAGTCCATTGTGATTTGATGCATAGGGTCGTGAGAGGGGAGTAACTCCCATTTCGTGCATGTTCGACTCCTTTCTGGACGAGCATCGATATGCGGACGGGACATACACCGATCCGAAATCTGCGGCGATAGAGGTAAGTTTTAATTTAAATCTAATATATATATATATGTATTAGATTTTCAATATTTATAATATGTATACTGACAAATGTTCATTTCTCGTTTACATGCATGCAGACTGAGGTGTTTCACCGTGCTGACGAGGAGCGGGCCCAGCTACCCGAAGGGGACCACGATGCAGTTGACATCAACGAGCTGTATCTGGAGGTCCTTGGCGGCCCGGACAAGAAGAAGAGGATGTTCAGCACGGGAGGCACGGCGAAGGCCTTGAGAGCATCCAGATTCGGGGGATCCTCGTCTGCATCACGCCCATCCAGAGACGAGGTTGAGGAGCTGCGGCGCCGAGTCGAGGAGCAGGATCGCGAGCGCCGTGAGTACATTGCTGAGCAGCAGAGATTGGCTCAGCAGATGGCGCTCATGCAGTCTCAGCATGCCGAGATGATGCGCTGGATGCAGTCTCAGCAGGGAGGTGCACCCTTCTTTCCCTCTTATCAGCCTCTCCAGTCTGATGCCCCTCCCCAGTTTCCTCCTGATGATGACTACGATTCGTAGATGCTACTGATACATTTACTATTGTTTTATTTTTTGGTTTGTCGTGGGAAGTTACTGATACAATTATTTATTTTGTTCATTATATAAAATCTGCGTTCATTTTGAATTTCATTTGATTTGGTTCAATTTTAAATTATTGTTCAATGTTGGAATATGTTTGTATTGTTTGTTATGACACGTTTTAGGTAATGAATAAGAAAAAAACAAAATTATTTATTAAAATAAAAAAAAATATTACCTGGCGACGGACTGCAGTCCGTCGCTAGGTCAAGGTCAACGGAGGCTGGCGACGGACTGCAGTCTGTCGCCACTAACGACGGATTAAATCCATCGTTAGCTTTTCGGCGCAGTCAACGGCCTTCGGTGGACTCTGACGACGGATTTAGTCCGTCGTGGCTAACGACGGATAAAATCTGTCGTTAGTCCGTCGTTAGCTAACGACGGACTGTACTTTCCGTCGTCCGTGGAGCTAACGACGAACGAAATACAGACGGAAAAAATCCGTCGCCAGTCCGTCGCTAGCCCCCCGGGATGATGGATTTCTTCTCCTAACGACGGATTTTTCCGTCGCCAGAAGAGGTTTTTTTTGTAGTGTCGGGTTTTAGCAAAAGCAGCTCTCCGGGATCGAATCGATTGGTTGAAAGGCCTAAAAGAGAACGTTGTTTTGGGGGGTATGATACCCGTTGGTACAGGGCTGAAAGGATTGGTACCCTCTTCAAAACAACACAACAGGAGCCATTTGGCAATGGAAACAAAAAAACAATCTATTCGAGGGGGAAATGAGAGCCATTCATGGTTCTCCTTTTTCATTTCTCATACTTTATTTCTTACGTAGGGGTAATCCAACGCCTACCATTCATTCCCATCGAGCTTGAACATTGGTGCCTTTTAATACTTTAAGGTCGTGTTCAGATATTATGGTGGAAAAAGTGTCCATTTCAATAAATGAAAATTGTTTATATTGTAAAATATCTATGAAAAGTATTCAAAAAATGGATTAGTAGACAAAAATAGTTTTATCTATTATTTGATTGAATAAAATTTTGTGCATTTCGTACACAAAAGTATAATGTGTAAGAAAATTTTATTAACTTCATCACCGCTCGAAAATTTGAGTTTGATTTTTTTTCTTTTAAATAATCATAATATTTTTACACTCAAACACCTTATATATATATATATATCACCACTCAATTGCACCATAACATTTTGTACTAAAATTATTTAGAGAAAAAGAAGATAGTTAGAGAGGAGGAGATAAATTGAAAGAAGGAAGGAGGAAAGGGTCATCTCAATCTTTCAAGATTATAGAAGGTAATTCGAAACTCGAATTTCTAATTTTATTGAATATTTATCATTCCATGTTTAATGTCAAAGAAAATTGGTCGAAAAAATTGAATAAAAAATAAATTATGGTCATTCATTCATACGAGAGGTTTCAATTGATAGGAATTATTTATAACAATATATTAACGACCAGATATTTCGGATTTGTGCTTGTATCAACAAATTGAAACTTAGAGAACAAGAATTTTAAAATTCTGGTCGTAACTCACTAAATTCTGGTTGTTATTTGGTATGGAATGTTAAACTACCGATAGGATTTTTTTTAAGTTGAAGTTAAGTGACCAGATTTTTATGGGGAATGCTTGTATTGACAAATTGAAATTTACAGAAAAAACATACCTAAAATCCAGTCGTTACTTCTCAATATCTGATCGTGGCAAACTGTAGTTGCAACAAGAATTTCTAAAAAAACATTCGACGACCATATTTGTGTTAGAATATAAAATATATATAATTCAATCGTGTTTTGTGAAAGTCTGGTCCGTAGTGTTTTTGAAACTTTGTTACAACGTCTAGATTTTAATTTTAAATATATATTCCACGACCAGAGTTTTATTTATATATTATATATAATATTGAGTATAATATTTTATGTGTATAATTTTCAATGATACATGTTATATCTCTCATTTTAGCTTATTTGCACATGAAACATGATATTTATCTCGTTTTAGTAAAAAAAATCATGACATATGATAAATTTTGTCATGTTACAGATGGACAGAGTGAAATATGTAACTGTTCGATATAATGTTTGTTGGGAAAATGGTGCGTATGCGGGTGGATGTGAATGGTGTACTCCGAGTTTGACCGATATCAAGAAGATATTATTGATCGAAAGGCTGGATCAGATTGGTTCGGTGGTATATATATCGGTCATGATGGTCCATCTGAATCAAGGCAAGAGCGACATGCATCTCCGATTTGAATGCCTATAGATGTTTCGTTTGGTTCCATGCAGGGAGGTCATGAGGATCAATCTATTGATCATGATAATTCAACCGAGTCTGTGTTAGATGCATCCAACACAAAATCTAAGGAAAATATGATGAAGTTTACTTTTTGATGAATATTCGATATCGTGTACCGAGTGTCGTTCACCAGAATAAGGATCAACAACAGGATCATCATAAACAGGTGTCCGCACTGGGTCATGAACAGGTGTCCGCACTGGGTCATGTACAGGTGTCCACATCGGTTAATCGTGAATATGCGTCTTCACCGGCTCATCATGTGGGGTTGTCAATGGAGGACTGCTAGATCTACAATGGGGAGAGTGTGCATGAGTAGGACTGGGGCGAGATCCTGAACAACAGAGCGTATCTAAAAGTTCATCAAACCACTTGTTTATTACCGGAATTAACTTCTTATGGGACTTCTCTACTGCCATCTTTGTGATCTCGTCCAACTCCTCTTGAGTCAACGAATAAGTACGGGGAGGGGGGATGATGTCCACCACTGCTGCTACTAGAACATGATGATGGAATCCTAATGTGTTTCCTAGTGTCGCGACGTCTCTGACTAGACTGATTGGGGCCACTAGTCTCTCTCATGGCTTGATTACGTCTTTTCCAATTCGGATGCACCTCCTGAATAGGAACAGGACTATGAACCCGTCTCGAATGCGCAAGACGTGGTGGCTGCAATCTGTGACGGAGTGTGTTATACGGTGTTGACCACAAAATCTGAAGACGATCATCACGTAATGCCGTCTGATAGTACCATGAGTTGTGCTCTTCAGAGCTCTCTATGATCCTACAACGACCCTCATTATCGAGCTTGAACAAAATAAGAAAAAGTTTAAAAATCATAAAAATTAAAATAAGAAAAACGTTTAAAAATTTATTAACCATCATAAATACCTGAGGACGATGAAACAGGGGATAAATGATGTCCTTATTAACTCGAGAAATAAATCACCATCACAGAAACCGAGGAAGAGCGTCTGGATTCCAATATCTTCCAACGGTTTGTCCCAGCTCTGAGTAAACAAACAAAATGTGTGCGACTTGAATGTATAAAGTGTCATCTGGATCGCGCACGGGTCTACTAGTATCAGTAAATCTCTTCAAAAGATTTTCCGCCGTAATAGGACATCCATGGGCAAACTCCTTATAGGCCAAAAGTACTTGGTCCGAATCGCAATCCAATGGTCAAAGTGAAATCTCCCGGACCAAAAAATCCAGTTTCATGATTGACCAAGAACATCAAGTGATCTACCGGGGTTATCGGTTCGAACCATACGGTTCACTAAGTGGGAGAGTGCCATCGCAGCCAACCTATTAAGTGGCCAAAACACCCCGCCCCAAACCATTCTACCAATGAATATCCACCGATAGCTTGGAGTGTACTATTAATTTGATTAATAATGGAATCTCTATAGTACATACTAGCAATAACACCTGAATCTACTATTTCGGGCCTCAAGTACTCAATATGAATTATACCACAAAAAATAATATTTTTTATTAAAACGTAATAACATAATTAAAACATAATTTAACACAAATTAACTTTTAACACCAAAAAAATAATTTTTATTAAATTAATACTCGTTAATACAAAAAATTTAACACAAGTTAACTAAATCAATATAAATATTCTATTTCAGTGCATAATTAAATCACTTAAAATTATAACATTACACTACAAAAAAAATTATAAGCAATCGCATTAACATAAAAATAAAACTTGCTCGTGAAGACAAAAAATTTGGTCGTTTATCACATAATTTCTTATTAAACGACCAGTTTTTTTATATTATCGACTAGTTTTATATTATCGAAAAAGGTATATGATATACACGACCAGATTTTGTGTATCTACGACCAAATTTTATTTTTAAAACAATAATATGTTACAAAAATAATTTATAACATGCTCCAACATATATTAATCAAATTCCTCATGCATAATACAAAATATTTAATATAAATTTAATGAATTAACAAAAATATTAACTTTCAATGCTATTAATACATAATTAAATTATAAAATTAAACAAATTACATATAAATAAACAATCGCACTATGATAAAACGTAAATTTGGTCGTCAGTAAGCAAAATCTGATCGTAGTAGAACAAAAAATCATACTCGTCGTCCATATCTAGCTCGTCTCGCCTTGCTCCAAATCTAGTCGTTTTTTTCCAAATTCTTCTCACACCCTCAACTTAGTTTTCCAAATCCTTCTCGCACCCTCAACATAGTCCCCCAGTTTTCTCCCCAATTTTCCAAATCCTTCTCGCACCTCTACCTTCTAGTCCCAACAATTTTTGCACCCCTCAAAAATTTGGTCCCCTCAATTTTCTCAACCTTCTGTAAATTCTCGCAGCCTCACCCTCAATCTTCGTTTTCTGTAAACTTTTTTTACTATAAATATGGCCCCCCAAATTTAAGGCAATAAATGAGTCAAAAAGCATCCTAACTTTTACTGTCACATCTGTCTATTTTCAGTTTCAAGAGAATCTGCCTTTTTTTATTTAATTGTGAAATGTGTGGGGAAATTTTATAATTTTGGATAGTTTCCATAGCATTTTAACAAATGGGCATTTTTAATTTTTAACTTATGTAAAAGGGCACTTTCACAATTAACACTGGAAGTTAGAGGTTATGGTTACAATTTGAATTGTAACTAAATCGCTGGTTGACGGTTCCATTATTTCAAAATCATAACTGAATTGTAGTTGTAACGGTTCACAGTTCAGAATTGGAATCGTCCAAGATAGTTCCTCTTTCAAATCAATGGTTCTAATTCTGAATCACTAGTTCCTTTAGAACCATCTTTCAAATGTTTACTTTTATATGAATTTACAAGTTAAGATGTATTATTATGAGTTATAAATAATGAATTTATATAATATAAAAGATAAACTTAAATTAGTGATTAAAAAATATTAAAATAAATGTTGAGGTATCGACGATTTGGAACCAGTAATTCACGATTCTGAACATTTGAAACTGGAACGAACTGATCTCTACATAGTTATGATTCAGAACCGAATCATTAAAGACCTATTCTTAAAATCGCTAGTTATAACTCAGTTATGGTCCAATTTCGACGCTTACGATTCATTTGAACATTTCTTGATGGTATTTGGAAATCTGAATTCTAGTAAAATTTGAACATCGACGGTGACAACACCGATCTAGTAAAATTTAAATTTTCAAATCAAAAGTTGGTACGATTCCAATTTTCGAGATATGGATCAAGATTGATTATGGCTTGGGTTTATGATATTTTGAATGGTAGGGGACTATGTTCATGAGCCTGGTGAAGATGACATACGCGGCGGTGAGAGCGGAGGTGCAGCTGTGGATGGGGAGCACACGACGATGGATGAAGAGCTGGATCTCTGAAAAATATTATTGACGAGGTGCAAAATGAATACAATTAAAAAATAATTGATTCCGGATCGGGTTGGAACCGAACTGAAAGGTCCAGGTCGGTTTGGATATAATCGGTTCCATTTCTGAACGAACCGGGTCTGAACTAGGAGCCCAACTTAAAAAATTATTGATTCTTTAAATGGTTTCAAATCGGTACTAAGAAAACCAAGTGTTAACATCCCTACATCAACTTAATTGAATAAAATATTAATTCATGAGAAGCAATAGTTTAAATTATCTTTGCTTCCATATTCGTGGAGGGGAAGAGACATCAATTATAATTAAGTAGGACAAAAATAATTAAGATAAGAGGACACACCTAAAAACAAGAAGCAATAGTGGCGGGAATACAAGTGATTGGTTTTAATTTCAATCACTCTGTTTCAATGCATGTGATTGATTACTTGGCTATCTTGTTTTGTTTGCTGCTAAAAAAACTTTGCACATAATATGATAAACTACTATTTGTTGTGCCTTCACATTATTTCTTGATGATTTCCTGAGACCATGAACTTACAGAAATTGCAGCCTTCGCTATTTACCAAGTATAGGCTTTCCTAATTCAATAAAATAGTACTCCCTCCGTCCCAGGTGAGTTGTCTCACTTACCAAATAAGGGTGTCCCCTTCACTTGTCTCATTTCCTAAAAAAAAAAGAATTAGGGTGTAATAGAGGGAGTTAATGGTAATAAAGTAGGTGAAAGAAGAAAAAGATGAATGAAGTAGGTGAAAGAAGTATGTGAAAGAGGTAAATTAAGAAGATAATAAAGGGTGTATTGGTTTGCGATCCGAAAGCAAAGTGGACAATTGAGGTGGGACGGAGGGAGTATTTCAAACCGACAATAAGGGTCTTAAAATTATTATTTTATGATTTATCAATATTATTAATTTCATATAAAGGGTGTGCAACTATCTTAAAAAATCATTAATTTATAAAGTATTAATTCAAGATTTTAAATTATAGTACAATGGGGTCTTCCCTATTCGAGAGGAATCCTTTATTGGTTTCATATCTTTAAGCTTTTTTCTCATTAGGTCTTTTTTTGATGCTTGAAGATAATTTATCCTTATACTTATATAGTTGATATTTATTATCTATTTAACTAATCAAACTTGTTGGTAACTATTAGTTCGTTAAATAGCTACTTATATATTCATTATCATCATATTCTAATCACAAATACGGTACAAAAGATTTGAAATTATCAAATGATGTGTAACCCATATAAATGTACAAAGAAAATTATACAATGATATAACAATTAACAAATAAGAAAGCACAACAACTAAGGATACATTTTGGCTTGTCCTTTTTCCATATATATGAACTCTCGTCACCTGGTCCATGATCGTCACATCTCACACATGATACTTTACATATTAATCTAAGCATTGTATAATTAGCAAGTTTATTTATATCTCATTGTGTTCATCTTTGGCGTGACACAGAGATCGAATCTAGCTAGAGATATCAAAAGATTTGGCTGGCTATGAATTCGCATAGCTCAGCTCGATAAAAAGACACATCTCAAACCAACTCCACGTACTAAATGCACTACTTGATATACACGATTCAAAATTATAGTTGTCGTTCTCGTCCTAGCCTTTACTCGGCTAGACTATTTCAATCAAGCTGGGGATTGGTCGGCCTTTACTCGGCTAGACTATTGGGACAAATTTTGATGGTTGTACATTTATCTTGGCCCGATCTAATCCTAGATGGAGTCCAATCACAAATTCGATCAAATTTAGGGTAGGTGAGATTAATTGACAAGTCTATCAAAATACCAATGAACATAGAAGCTCGTTTTCAACTCAAAATTTAACTGAATCAGTTTTGACGACTCTAATTAGGTTTAATTGGATATTTTGTTAGGGCAAAATGTACAAGTCCGTGAATCGCTAGTGTTGAGGTGAATATGTGGCATTAACAAACAACCCTTTCCACAACAATCTGTCACGCCTCACGGATTGGGAAATTGCATTGTTTTATTATAAATCATTTTATTTATTCATTTTTAATAAATAAATAAAAATCAAATATCATGTTTCACCACACATTCGTTCATCGTTTATTAGTAGCTAGCTTTTTAGCAATCAGCACTGCATTTAAATAATATTTTGTTTTTGATTTGTACTAAATTTCTCCACCCACTACCTCAACAAATAATACTCCCTCTATCCAATTAATAACGACCAATTACTTTTGACGCAAAGATCAAGAAACACATAATATTTGTCTATAGCACAAAACTCCAAAAATATTCCATATATGTATGTTTACCAAATTAGAAAATAAATCATTATTAATGGAACGTTCTAAAAAGAAAAATAGATCGTTATTAATGGGACGGAGAGAGGGAGGGAGTACAATAATTATCAAACATCCCTTGCCACAAATGCAATTTTGTCATGAAACATCCACCACAGAAATTGAGCACATGGACGTCTTATGATTCATGCATCCCACAAATTTTAAGTCTCGATTCTGAAAAAAAAAATGTCAAATGGTCCTAAATTTTCGAACGGGACCAAAATTTTCCGGACGAGACCAAAATTTTCAAATTTAAAATTAATTTCGAGAAATCAGGAGTCACAATCGGGATTCGAGACTTCCGAATTTCGAAAATTTCTAATTTCTCAATCCTTTGATCCTTATTTCAATCCCGAAAAATTCAGACCTCGAGTCGGAACCGAGAAAGTTTCAAGTCCCGGTTCTAAATTCTCGCCCCTAATCATGACCATCCAAATCCATGCAAAAATTTGAGAGATGGTCAAACATGGTGTATAAATCGAAACTTTTTGCAAGGAATTTTAAATTAGATTCAGGTACAAAACTATAAGTAAAATATACTAATTAAAAGTTAATTCGTTGTATGCCAATATTTTTAACATATTTTATTTTTTATCCGTCTAGTAATGTTTTTAACACTAATAAAACTTTTCATTTATAGTAACTATCTTATACACATAATTTAATTAAAAATTAATTTAATTAAAAATTATAAATCATATGAGACTCAAACTCCATTAACTACATTTTTCTACACATATTTCAATTAATAATTATAATAAATGAGACACAAACTCCACTAACTACACTTTTCTACATATAATCAAAACACTACACTAAAACACGTGTCGAGTCAAAGTGTTAAATAAGAGTATAAGAATATACAAGGCATCTAGAATAAAACACGTTTGTTACAGCTAACAGAAAATCTCCATTAAATCTTTTCAGTCCTTCCAAAAAAACCCACGGTATATATAGGTAGCTCATAGTTATTATATAGCGCCTAGAAATTTCTCCACCCGTGATCTCAAATCTTCGATGCAAACACATCGAACTTTTGTTACTCATTAAATAACAAAATTCTTGCAAATGTGTGGTTGTGTAAGTTATATAACACCAAACACAATAAATTCCATCAACACTTCATATCATACCACCACAACATCAAAAAATTATAACCTAGAATTGAAAAGAGAAAAGAACGCAGCACAAAAGAATTGAAATTGGAACATATTGTATTACAAGAGATTTCACATTAATTTACCATAAATAAAGAAGAAAAGAAAAGGAGATTGGTTTGAAATTTGAATTGAAATTCATATGAGGAAACCTCTAACCCCAGAAGCAGAGCATTTGTACCTCAAGATAAGATAAGCAACAAACCTGTAAACCAAGATGAAGCAAACCATGATGATATAATTTCTCCATCTACTCCCTTCACCTCCATACCCTTCTTCTCTCAACACATCTTCACCTCTCACCACACAACTCCCCAACATGTACTCCAAGCACTTCCCCGACCTCGAAAACTCGTTGATCAACATCCCTTCAAACGGGTACTTGAACAATGATATGTAATGCATGAACACCCAATAACTAGGCAAATCGTTCTTCGATATGAAGTAACCCGAGAACAAGAAGAAAGACCCCATCACCGCCGAGATCACTGAGTTCCCGACGATGAAATTAGGCACCAATGCACTGAAACATACGACCACCGAGTTGGCGGTGTAGAGAATCAACCAGATTAGTAGCAAGAAATGGAGATAGGCCGGGAAACTCTGGTTTAACCCGACTAGCCAGTAAACTGGTGAAGCGAATAATACTGCTAGGATGAGCAGAAATGGTAAGTAAACGACACCGTTTGCGATGGCGTATGATGACACTCTGTAACTCCCACTCGACGTCTCCTTCATCAAGATTTCCCTCTCTTGCAAGAAAATCGGTAGCGCCTCGGTGGTGCTTGAGAGGAGGAATGTTAGTATGAACGCAAATAGGCCGACTCGTTCCTCGGCCCCGATTAGATCATCGTTGAGCTGGTAGAAGATCGAGCCCAAGACGAGGCCGGATACCAGCATTGAGATGGTTCTGCAGAGGAAGAGCTCTTTTGTTCTGTATATGTTCTTCCAGAATCTGTGAGTGAGTATCATTGTTTCGCCAACTCTGGAGTTGGCGAAACCATGCGGGAGGTGATTGAGGAGTATTTGAGTACTGTTGACATCCTCATCAATCACCTTGGATTGTTGGAAGAGCTGCTGGAGGGTGAACCTCTCGGTGGGCTGGGGCGCAGCTGAGATTTCGTCGATGGACTCGATGGCGAACTCGACGACGTTGACGTGGAGGGGAAGTGGGAGGCCCATGAGGGCGAGGTTGACTGAGAGCGACTCGATGGAGCCATGATGCAGAACGACGCCGTCGGCAAGGAGGAGGATGGCTCCGAAGAGCTTCACGATTCTGAAGCCGGGCTGATGGATGCTGAGGATGATGGTTCTAGCCTTCGTCTCCGCCATGACGTGAAGCATGTCGATGATCTGGTGCGCGGAGGTGCTGTCCAGGCCCGAGGTCGGCTCGTCGAGGATCAACACCTTCGGGCCATGGATCACCTCCAGCCCGATCGACACGCGCCGTCGCTCGCCACCGGAGATCCCACGGACCCGGTCATCGCCGACACGGGCCCCGGCCACATGCCCGAGCCCGAGCTCCTGGATAAGCGACTCCACTCGTAACGTGAGCTCGGGCTCCGGCAGGTTGAGGCGGAGGCGGGCCCCGAACCGGAGCGTCTCCTCCACCGTGAGGAGCGGGAAGAGGGTATCCTTCTGGGTGACATAGCCCGACATCTTCTTGAACCGGGCCTTCTCAACCAGCTTCCGGTTCACGAAGATCGAACCCGTTTGCGGCGTGAGCTTCCCAGCAAGGATCTCGAGCAGCGACGACTTTCCGGCCCCGCTGGGACCCACAATGGCAAGGATTTCTGAAGGTTTGGCAGTGAGGTTGACATCCTTGAGTACGTGGAGAGCCGGGGTTCGTGGTCGGGTCCGGGTCCGGGGTGGGGATTTGGGTGGGTCTTGATCGGAGATTTTGGGGTTTTGCTTAGTGGTTGTGGTGGTGTTGACGGTGTAGTTGATGCTTAGTGCTTCAATCTCACAACCTTGCTCCTCCTTCATTGAAGAAAAAATAAACTACACTGGTTCTTGACTACTAGTACAACTACTAGTACTTGCACTACAGCACTAGTTTAGAATATGGAATGTGTGTTTTTATTTGAGGGAAATGAAATGGGAGGAATACAATTAAATCAAGGGGCTTCACAGAATTATGTAATGACAATTAATAACTTCACTTGTTTTATACTTCACGTGCACTTGGGTTGTGTATCACACACACTTCACAAGATGCTGACACCCTCAACTTCTTCACACTTAATTAAATTAAAGTGTTTTGGATCCAATTTGTAACTAATTCCGATACCCTTATTAGTTTTGTTATATTATATATATAATAGTACAAGAAATAAATACAAAAATACAAGATATTAATATTATGTTGGTTCAATTCCAGAATGGATTAGCGGTGGCAGCATCCTTTTTTCCAGAATGTATATGAGTTTATATGCATATACGTGCATGGAGAATTTATCCTTTAGCACTATCTTAGAATATTTGATAAAATATAAATTCGATCAAAATAAAACAAAAGCTAAATTGGAAGGTCGGTAGTATATGTTCCTGTCGTTTGCAAAGATCATCAAACTCTCTCTCGATTAATTCAAAAGGAAACACAAGGGAAATTGATCAAATAAATATATAGTAGCAAGTACATCCAATTGAAGTAGGGGGCTCCTATGTATATCAACAAACAACATGGTTTAATTTGTTGAAAATTATTTGTCTTGTTAGTATGATTCTCACAAATTAATGTTGGCAGTTTGAAGCGTGCATCTAATCTTTTCTATGTGGTGTTCTATATTGTAAATTAAATTTACACTCAATTAATAGCAATACTTTATATATTATATGGTGTTAATTATACAAAATAGACAAAAAGATCATAAAAGATAAATAATAGCTACAAATATAATAATATTTAAATTCTAATCATTTATGCATTTTTAGTACTATAATATCTTTATAATTATTCTTTTACATTTCGTATGAATCGTATTCAATCATACCATTCATACATGATATTTAATTTTATTAAATTGTATGTATGTATGAATGATATGAATGATATGAACGAGTACTATTCATACATTTCATATCATTCTTGTCATTTGTAAAATTAAATTTAAGTGGAATGACATTTGTGATAATTCACACTCAAGAATTTAAATATTATTATGTTTGTGACTATTATTTGTGTTTTACAATTTTTTTTACTATTTTTATATTCACTCTATTATATGCATACAGCAGAAATTTGTTTCCAGCTAGATAAATAAATAATAGCTTAGCCTAATAATATCATGATTAGATAAATCAGTTAACGTTACTAATGGGCAACCCTAGCTAGACAGAGATCAATTAGCAACAAGATCAGCAATGTTGGCTTAAATAGTGCGTATATATTATGTTAGGAGAGCTATGTAAGTAACAGTGTTTTCATATTGTCAATATAGTTAGAATCATTGTTCTAATATTAGTCGGCGGTAAAGGGGACTAGCACCGGTAAAGGGGACTAGCACCTAAACGGTTAGGCAGGAATTAGAAGTAATGAATTATAATGCTTATTTTTCTTAGACCATATCTTATAATAAAAATTATATAAATTTACATTATTTTTAAATTTATTTCTAATTTATAATAAAACTAATTTATAATAAAAAGTTAAAAATATATAATATATTAAATAAAATATAGCATAAAATTTAAATGAAATTCATATATTATAATATAATATTAGTAATAAATTCATATATATATATATATATATAATTTTCAATATTTTCATTCCACGGACTTATTTGGCCGCATAGCTTTGTTCAGCCGGCCCGATGCACCTCACCCGATTTGCGATGAGTAGCAAAGACTAAACAATTTCTAAACCAACTATCCCGCTTAGGCAACTGACTAGAATTTGAGCATCTAGCTAGATAGATATCACCCATTAACTCATAATCGAATCGGTCAAGCTCCGATTAGTGCCTAGACTGCGTCTAGACAACCGTCTAGCCTGACGTTTAAAACACTATCTTTTGGATAAGATGTAAAGGGAAACATAGTAAATTTAAATTATTTTAAAAAATTTAATTTTTTTGTAGATTATGTTTTGCAATTGGTATATCAATGTCACATAATATCACATAAACATACAACTTACTATAATTTTTATTTATTTATTTATTTATTTTTAAATTTTTATTGTTTTGCATTGAAAATTATACTTTAATCAATAAACCAGAATAATAAAAAGAGAATTAATAATTTTCATCAAATATTTATTATTTATATATATATATATGGAACATTACATTATTTGGGGACATGTTAACAACCACAGGTACGGGCGCCATGTTATCATTTTTGTATATTTGAATACTTTCGATTTTTTACTCGTACTTATAAGGCGTAAAATAACAAATATGGAAATAATTCATAATAAAGAGATATGGTAGAAAAATGAGTATATCATAGTTTAGATATTATTTAGATATTATTAATGTTTAAAAATATAACAATTAGATATATCTTGTTATAATAATAATATATAGAAAATATTAAATTATAAAATAATAAATTATAATAGTAGATGAAAGCAAATCACTTTATTAAAACTATATCACAATTAACATGCAGAAACAGAAATATAATTACTATTACAATCATCCGATATATGTGCACCAACATATTAATCTCTAAATATTTTTAATATAAGAATAACTCTATATGGGGAAATGAGTGACTAAATAATTTGCGATCCTCCGTTGCAACTAGAAATGACATGATATGCGTTTAATTTTCAATACCTCATCATTATTTATATCTTTATATATATTACATATATATATATATATATGTATCAACTAAAATTAAATTTTAGGGTTGTGTTCTCTTTTATGGATAAATTTATCCCTTGAAAATATAGGATAAGAGTATAATTACTCTTTAAATTCCTTCTTTTTATCCACTATCCTATCTAAATTATAAATTTATCACTATTTTTCTCCTTAATCCCACTCTAAGGAGGGATAATATTATCACTCCAAATTTGGATGGATAATATTATTCCTCCTTAGAGTGGGATTAAGGAGAAAACTAGTGATGAATTTATAATTTAGATGAGAGAGATGAAAAAAAAAGAAGGAATTTAAAGTGTAATTATACTCTTATCCCACATTTTTAAGGTATAAATTTATCACTCAAAGAGAACATAGCCTAGTTGTTTTATTTTGTTATAGATGATAGTTTAGATTAATTATTAATGGACGTATTAAGGATATATTAATATTTATAAAATATTTATAATTGATTTATTTTTATTTGGTGAGGTTTTATTATTTTTAGTATATTTTTAATTAAAAAATAATTTAAATAGTTAATGATAATTTATAATTATATGTTTGTTGCATTTTTCTTGAAATATATTTTAGGTAGATAAATGTGAATCAAAAGTGATAATTAATAGTATCTAGGGAGAAAAATAAAAATATCCACTTTGAAAAATTGTATGTATAAAATATCCAATATTTCAATACACATATTAAAAATACCCATTTTGTTTTGAAGTTAATAATCCACCTGAAAAAGTAGTCAAAAAGTAAGTTAAAAGTCAATTAAAAAGCTTAAAGAAGTATAGGTTGATAGAGAAATTGATTGTTTTAATAAAAATAAAAAAATATTTTCTAAAATTAATATTTCCCATAGACACAGACCGTTCCTCCCATAGAGGCATAGATCGTTCCTCCTTTTCTTTCTTTTTTCTAATAAAATTAAAAAATTATTTTTAGGTCTTTCTCCCATAGACACAGACCGTTCCATTCTCTCTTCCTCGCATAAACCGTTCCTTCCTCTCCTCCTCTACTTCTCTTTGTTTTTGAAAAACAATTGGACCGCCGCTGCCGCCCTATTGTTGGAGTGTCTCGCCGTGGATAGCTTGAAGCTGTGCTGGACCGCCGCTGCCATAGGGAAAGTTTCCTCTCCGTCGGAGCTCGTCGGAGGTGACCAAAAGCTATGGGCGACACAGATGAAGACATACCAACTCATATACATGTATATATTCATATCATAAACCTAGTTTTAAATGAACCGCTGGTGTAAGTATGATGAACCGCTGGGGACCTCTCGGCACATGGCTGAGCGATTCATGCTACTTCTTCCAGCGATTGATCTATGTATTTTTGTTTCATCTTTTTTATTATTGACGATATGATTATGTACCTCTAAATTGATTATTGTTAATTAATTATAATTGTATTATATAGTTAATTGTTGGGCTTGATTTATACATTTTTGAGAATATCATGTGTTATATTTGAATTCTAGGTAATATTTGTATGTCTTAGTTAATTGTTAATTAGAATTGTTAATATTTGAATTCTACTTAATATCTAAATTGTTAATTAGAATTGTTACTATCTAAATTGATTATTGTTAATTAATTGATTGTTGTAGGATTATTGATTCATTTGTGTACATGAAGTAATGTAAACCAAATACATATTATATTATTGATTAATTAACTTATAATTATTGATTGAATGTTGTAGGATTCCTCCATCCTTGGTATCGTAGACCAAACTCCATCAACCGTAAATCTAAACCAAATACATATTATAAAGTAGGGATTATAGAAAAAATTAGGAGTAGATTGTTGGTTGTGGGTGGGATGTCTTTGTTACAACGATACCAACAATGGCAATTTGGCCATTTCATTGGGTGGGGTCCGGGATTCCTTGCTAGTCAGGCTCTGCACAACAATGTATGTAGGTCTATCCACACGTAGTGTGAGATATGGTTTCACATATGCAGGGGATATCAAGTATACCATTGAGGATCATGCACTGATCACTGAGTTGAATTTTGGTTATTCAAACTTTGATAGTACTTCCCAGCCCGATCTTAGTAGCTTGTCTACAATTAGGTCTGCCCGGCGGTTTGTATGCCTTCTTCCAACGGTTCAACATGAATGCATCCAATTATCATTATTTTACACAAAAATCATAATTTAAAGTTAAATTAAATAAACATGTGTGTTGAGAGTTGTGATCACATGAGCTGAAGTTGAGCACTTAAAGTTT
>JAPKLX010002556.1:0-12697 GCA_026898415.1 Leonotis leonurus | reverse complement strand
AGAAGGAGAAACCAACTGGGTGCCAGATAATTTGAAGGAAGGCTGGGAGGGGCTAAAATATGGTTTTATCATGTGCCGGTACTTCATCAAAGAACCAGCTTACTGCGAGGGCACAGCCAATGAAGCCTTCAATCTCTACCTGGATATGAATGATGCTAAGGATCTGGTCCAGGCCATTAGAGCAGCTGCTGCAGAAGCTCAGATCACTATAACTGCACCAGATCGTGAATACAGAGAATGTCCAGATATCCCTAGCACTAAACTCCCCGACAAGACCTACCTCTTGAACTTCATTAATCAGCTTGCAGAAAACAGGGGGTACAAGATCAATGCCGAAGACCCAAACTACATCAGGGTCAGAGAGGGAGTGTACGAAAGTGTCCAGATGATTTCTGATGAGACTAGAGCAAAAATGAAGAGACAAAAAGAAGAAAAGAGGAAGAGAAGATAGATACATCTTTTCACATCCTTTACTATCTGTAATTCTTACATTTTGGAATCTGTAACCCTTTTACTCTATATCTATGAACATTCTTTGGGTTTCTGATGACAAAATCTTATTGTCCAGAACACATACAACTGCTATTAATCGTTATGATCTAATAACGAAAACATTAACTATCTGCCTCTTAAACAAGATCACTCTTAATGCTTAAATAGGATGATATTGTAAAGTGTAGTTTCGATATCATCAAAAAGGGGGAAATTGTTGGGAACCCCGAAGTATTTTGGTTTTGATGATGATCTCTCGAAACACACTTAGTCTTTACAGCTTTAATTAGAGTTAAACTGTTCTACATGTTAACATATCACTACACATAAAGTGAATTATGATAGAGAACAGGTTAGGAGATGACTTAGCATGTAAAGGAGTTATTCCTATAGAAGTCATTTCAATAATTTTCCAGGATGAATACCAAGACATTTTTTTCAAAGAGAAGAAATCGATCTGCTATGACATTCACCGACCAGATCACCGACCAGATCGATGATCACATCGAAGCACCAGATCGATAGAGTCATCAAACCACCAGATGACATCATCCTACACATCATATCCATTTGCCACGTCAATATTGAAATCCATCCACTAAGGTTTGGAAGGAGAATCCATGATTGACACGAGGAAGGAAAGTAACCGTTAGCGATCTGCTTTCCATACTTAGAGGATTGAGTCAACGTTTCTACAAGGCAAGAACAGATATGATGGACATCATTGATTGGCAATCTACAATCAATCTCACGCCAATCAACAAACGGCTAGAATTTCAAATTCAAAAGCCTATATATATTTGGAGTTCAAAGTCTGGAGTAGACAGATGCTACATCAATCAAACACTCTCAAGCAATCAATCTCAACATCAGAGTCAAGACTTCAAACTGTTTGAGATTCTAAATCACATCAACCCAACCTCGATTCAAGTCTGTCTTATCGAGAGAATGGAGATCACCCTGCTAGCTAGTAGTTTTCTAGTGGTAACGTAGAGGTAATATGTTGTAAAGGGACACGACCCTCATTCGTGCATAAGTCTTAACCAGATTGTGTTTGAGACTTGTGACTCGTTCTCCACGAGTATAAAGAAGAAGAGTATCCAAGTAGTGGATAATCTGGTCTAGTTTTGATCAGATCGTGGACGTAGGGATTTCCCGAACCACGTTAAACAACTGTGTCATTTACCTTTCTGCATGTTTATTTTCAGTTGTTTATTTATTCTAACTCCTTACACTGCCATATAGACTGCATCTCAATCAACCTGCTTTAACGATCTGATTAATCATTAAGGTTTTCTATATAAGAGCACCAACTAATTCCACCATACTTCCGCACACACACAATACTTAGAAAGTAATAAGATCACTCCTGTTATTGTCTAAATATTTACACTAGAGAGCAATCTGTCTGGACTGACCTGCTATCGATCTGTCTATCGATTTGGTCAGTCATCTGCCGAGCAATTTCTTGTTTAAGAATAGCTTGAACTCTCTTATAATCAACCAAGTAAACTGTAAAGTTTGTATTTGGTGTATTCCCCCCCCCCTCCCATACACCAAACCTTGCTCTTTCGGGACCAACATTCTTCTTAACGGAATTTTGCAGGACATATTATATATTGTACAATGGGATGAACAGATCGAAACCTGCCTAGTAACAAGATCAAATATTGAGACCAGCTGGTTGTGGCATAAACGACTAAGTTATTTGAATTTTAAATCCATCAACAAGTTGGTAAAGGACAATCTGGTTGAGGGTCTACCCAATCAAGTGTTCGATAGAGATCGTGTATGTGAAGCTTGTCAAGCAAGAAAAAAAACGAGATCTTCATTTTCAACAAAGGTAGCTCACTCAACTACAAGAACATTGGAACTTCTCCATCTTTACCTTTTTGGACCTATATCTCCATTAAGTGTAAACGGTAGAAAATATACTCTCTCGATTTACATGGGTTATTTTCATGTTTAAGAAAAAGAAGACCTTGGAGAAGCTACCTGACTTGCTAAATAAGTTGTCAAACCAAAAAGGAACTTCCATCATCACTATTCGATCAGATCGTGGAACAAAATTTATCAATCACATGATCAAAGCCTACTGCTCTAAGATGGGAGTTCAACATCAAACCTCAGCAGCTCATACACCACAACAGAATGAAATTGTGGAAAGGCGTAACAGATCGCTCAAAGAAGCAGCCCGAACAATACTCAACGAAATCAACCTCCCCAAGATATTTTGGGCAGAAGCAATAAACACGGCATGCTATACACATAACCGATCTGTGATAACTCTATGCCACGGAAAAACTTCATACGAGCTATGGAACAACATGAAGCCTCGAATTGCATATTTTCATTCTTTTGGATGCAAGTGTTTCATCCACAACAATGAGAAAACACAATTAAAAATATTTCGTAGCAAAGCTGATCAAGGAATTTTCTTAGCATATTCTGACATCAGCAAAGCTTATCGTGTTTTTAATAAAAGAACCCTTGTTGTGGAAGTAACACCACATGTCGTTTTTGATGAATCTACTTTTGAGATTTCAGGTACAGATAGTACTTCTTCAAAGGATGAAAAATCCACAATACGTTGAGAAACTCCACAGATCAACTCATTGAAGATATTCTACTGTGGAGTCCACGAAAAGAAGGAGAAGAAGAGAATGTTGATCAACCTGTAGTAGAGGTGCCACAACAAGGGGGAATGTTACAGGATGAACATTCACAACTACCTGTTGTTGAATAATCTGACGCTCAATCAGTTTCAACACAAGATCAACAACTAACTGCCCATGAAATAAACAACGAGCTTTCTAACCTTGATATAATGATACTAATCCTTTTGATGTCTCATTCACAGATCATCCTGAATTTGAGGATCCACCTGCAGAACACGAACTTGAAATTTCAGAGGAAGAGAAAAGGAAAAGAAAATGGATAAATAGCTACCCCACCGAACTTATTGTTGGGAACCCTGCTGATAGAGTAAAGACACGAATAATGCATGGAGAAAGTGCACTACCCAACTGCTATCTATCTCATATTGAGCCTAAAGATGTAAATGAAACCTTACAGGATGTAGATTAGACCAATGCCATGCAGGAGGAGTTGAATGAATTCAAAAGAAATGATGTATGGTACTTGGTTGATCGACTTATGCATCAAGGAGTCATAGGAGTAAAATGGATCTTCAAAAATAAAAGGGATGAGATAAGAGAAGTGGTTAGAAAAAAAGTACGATTAGTCGCAAAGGGATACTGCCAACAGGAGGGAATCAATTTTGATGAAACATTTGCACATGTTGCTAGATTAGAAGTTATACGACTGTTTCTTGCTTACGCAACTTATCAGCGATTCAAAGTGTTTCAAATGGACGTAAAGCGTGTCTTCCTCAATGGAATTTTGGAAGAGGAAGTTTAGCTGGAACAACCTCCTGGATTCGAAGTGGAAGATGAAAGCAAGGTGTACTGACTGTTTAAAGCAGTATACGAGTTAAAACAAGCTCCTCGAGCATGGTATGTGACATTGTCCACCTTCTTGTTACAATCTGGATTCAAACGAGGATCAGTAGATAAAACTCTCTTCACCATCAAAGTCTAAGATTATATCACTTTAGTTCAAATATATGTTGATGATATTATCTTTGGATCAAAATCTGAATTCTTATGTAACAAATTTAGCAAGCTCATGCAGGATAAGTACAAGATGTCTATGATAGAAGAAATGAATTTCTTCCTAGGTCTACAAGTCAAACAATCTTCTGAATGGATTTTAATCAACCAATCCAAATACATCAACGATCTCATCACCAAATTTGGAGTAAAGCATAGCAAACCAGTGAAAATCCTCATGTAAATAATGGACAGATCGGTCCATACGTACTTGGCAAAGCAGCTGATATAAAACAGTATTTTGGTATTATCGGATCATTATTGTATTTAACTACTAGTCGACCTGATATCACTTTTGTTGTTGGTATTTGTGCTAGGTATCAAGCTAATCCAAAAGAATCTCACATGGAAGCAGCCAAAAAGATTTTACGTTATATCAAGGGCATAGCTGAGATAGGTTTGTGGTATCCATGTGATGATAATTTTGAGCTAACTGGGTATTATGATTCTGATTATGCAGGTTGCAAGATCGATAGAAAATCAACACCTAGGACTTGCCAATTCCTTGGAAGCAAGCTCATTTCTTGATTTTCTAAGAAGCAAACTTCAGTTGCAACCTCAACAACAGAAGTAGAATAAATGGCTGCAGGGAGCTATACTGCATAAATTTTATGGCTAAAACAACAGCTTACGGACTACGAGGTCTACATGGATGTTGTATCGATTTTTTTGATAGCTCTAGTGTGATAGCTATCACTCACAATCCAGTCCTTCACACTCATTGCAAACATGTTGATGTTTGACATCATTTCATACGCGACCACATCGAAAAGAAGAACATCAAGATCGAGAAAATTCACACTGACTTGCAGCGAGCTGATATTCTCATAAAAGCTCTAACTTAGATGAAAATGGTACTAAGTATTGACAACAAATAGTTTTCAGTAAAAACCATCTATTGCAATATAATACTCATTCTACCATCTATGTTAGTCCATTCTACATATATATATATTCTTGACTAACATCACAGTTGGTTCCTTACAAAAAACCAAAGAAATCATCAACAACGAGCTGTTAAAGAACAGATCGTACCATAGATCGATCTCAGTGTTACCTTTACTAACAGTCTATGTTGCAGGACATCAGAACAGCACAAGTCAAGTAACAGATCGATCTAAGTCCAAAACTAATATGTCACGTGCATTTAAAATTCATAAATTATTATATTTCATACCATCTATTATGAACGGGTGGTTAAGCAAAGGCTGGGACAACCAAGCCACGAAGATGATGAAACGATCTGTTAGGCATCAATTAAGGGGGAACCAAGATAGAGTCATAAATGTTATTTATTTCTCTAACTCTCTCTATAATAAGAGAGTAGAATTTACAGCTAACAAGTGTCTAGTTAAGAATTTGGAAGGATAAGAAATTCTTCTTACCGGAATTTTGCAGGACAAGTTGTATATTGTACAATGGGATGAACAGATCAGAACCTGCCTAGTAACAAGATCAAATATTGAGACCAGCTGGTTGTGGCATAAATGACTAAGTCATCTGAATTTCAACCATGAAAAATTAAGTCAAAAAGGGACGACCATTTATGACTGCACACCTCGATACTAGCATTGAGGAAATGATGTGATATCTTGGGAGAAGAAAATTGATGGCGTGTGAAGTTCAATCGATTTTGGGCGGCAAATGACTAAATCAGAGAGTAATCTCAACCATTGAATGATATTACTTTTATTGTTTTAATCGCATCTGTTCAAATTATGCATATATATGCTTAAGTGTTTGACTGCCTTCCACTCTACACTTTCAAATACACTCTTCAACTTCAGAAACCAACATTGTTGAACTCTCAAGCTTTTTCCTGCAACTTGTGTTATCTCTCATATATTCACTCACTCTTTTGCAAATCACTCACATAAACATCATGTCTGAATTTGGATCTGGTTCATCATTTTCATCTTCGCACACATCTCCAATACCATTATCGAAAATACTTCATATGATCGAGGACAAGCTCTCGCAGGAGCCTTGCGCCGTCTTCGACCATCATAGGTTACGAACCCTTGATGTGTTGTTCGGCAAGATTGAAGTTTGCAGTAGGTTTATTTTGTGTTCTAGAAGCATGACCTAGGGTTTCACAGTGTTTGAATTTCGCATGATGCTTTATATTAATAGTGCATATATACCAGTAATTTTTCCGTTAAATCTGGAATGAAAGTGTTCTAATGTGTCATTAAGTATGCTAGATGTATCTTGAAATATATGTTCATATATTGTATAACATTTCCATTGTATGATAATTACTCATAATTGAAACATGAAATGCACTAAACGTGCTTAATTCTATGTTAATCCACTTTACAGTGATAATAAGGATTTCAAATCACGTTAACCATAAAATAACTATATGCTACATTCCTAAAAACGATCTACCATCGAACTGCTAGATGATGATAACTAGCTGTATATGTTGAACATACACTTAATGAAATTTTGTGTGTTGAATAAGATTTCACAAAATTATCACTACAACTCCCGACTACTATCTATCGCGACAGGTTGCTCTCTTCTACTGCTCTTGGATGGAAGATGAGCGTGGAGAATACTCCATGAAGATCCCTATGCATAAGACTAAGGAAGAACAACTATGTACTATGGTGATCGAAATGATACTACAAGTGTATCATTTGCAGGATGAAGGAAAGATAGTAATCGAGGAGGTCACTGATGAGCAGATACAAGAAGTTGTCAGCATTATTATGGCTCAACCGTTCACATGGATCGGGAAAGCATTCAATAGAGGGCTTATGTTCCCTATCTATCGTCTGTTGTTGGATTATGTCCAAAAGGTATTTCTTGGACATGGAGGAACATATGATGTTGTTACTTCAGGAAAGTTGAAGGTCATTACTGTCGTACTGCTCAATCTCAACATTAATTTGGCCAGATCGTTGTTAAAGCTGATTGTCGATGAAGAATAACAGATAGACATGTGCCATGATGCAGATGGAAATTGCACATGGATGAATATTAGATGACCTCTTCGTCTATCCACTAATATAAGAACCATTATCTATGTATTTTTCAACAAGGACAAATGAAATAAAGCTATTCCATTTAATGATGATTGGATTTTGCCAAGGACTAGGCATCAGGTGGAGATGGCTATAGGCACAGCTTCACAAATTTTTCTAAAGGTAACCGATGAGAAGATTAAGAAAGCCCTGATCTAGATTGGGTAATCTAACAAGAAATGGGTAGTTCCCACCAAGAAGCCAGCTATCGTTGGAGAAGTTGCAGCTGCTCAAGAAGGAGAGGAGCGAGCTGCTAAAAGGAAACCTGCTGGTAACCCAAAACCAGTTGTTGCAGCAAAGAAAAGCAAGAAAGTAACCAAGGAGCCATCTCTTGTGGTTGAGAAACAAAAGAAGAAGGTGACCAAGAAAACATCAAAGAAGGAACCCAAGAAAAAGCCAACAGCTCGAAATCTCCAAGACGAGCTGGATGACACTGTGGTCAGTAATGCAGAACCACTCACAACCATTCCTCCACTTCAACAACCTGCTCAAGAGGTGGATGCAAGAGAGACAGATGCTCAGGAAATTCTGGAAGAGGATGTGGAGATTAACCCACATGAACAACCTGCTAATGATCTGGATACAAGCCTACGGGGAGCACAACTCATATTTCAACAGATACAAGAAAAGGCTGCTAAGGTAGTTTTGGAACTGATTCCTGGAATCGAGCTCACTCCAAAGGCGTTAGAAATGGCCAATTGGTTTCAAACCTATCTGGAGATAAGAGACTCCAAATTTACATACTTGAGGCTATATTGCTACTTTTCTCCATCAGCGATCTGAAGGTGGAGGAAAACCAACTAATATTGTATTTTGGGTTTTTGGATATCCTTGATGAAGGAAGAAGCTTGTGAATTGAAAATCGATCTAGCTCATTTCTATACCAAGGAACATAACTTGTATGATCTTGCAGTCGATCTGCAGTCCGGAGACTTTGATGATTTCTTCAATCTTGAAGAACCCACTGTGGAGAAGAAAGAACCATCTGCAGCTGGGGAAACATCTACATCACAACCAACTGCCACATTTATACCATTTGTTGATTTAGTGGTGCAAGAACCATCTGCTGACACAATGATGACAGAACCACCTGCTCTTGACGAATCAAGTATTACTACTGCTGAAGATTCACCCCAACAACCACCTGTGCTTGAAGAATAACAAAAGCCACCTGTTGCTGAGGAGACTTCCATTCCCACTGTTGAAGCTTCCTTTCAACAGCCACCTATTCAAAAGGAGAAACCATCTGCAGAAAAGGAGCTCATTGCTGATATCACTCCTAAGAAGAAGAAGGTAAAGAAGGGTTCCATTCCAACCATTATAAGGCCATTGGTTGATGCGGAGTCTACTGATGAAGTTTACACCAAGGGAACGCCTCCAGATGATTATCACCATTATTATTTTGACGAGCTTCTTAGAGCCACCCTTGGATTAGCAAGAAGTGCCCCTGGTGCTCAAAGCAATTTTACCAAAAGCTCTGAAGGATGTTGATGTTGTCACTGGGGATAGCTGTTCATGATCAACAAAAATATCACTGATATGAAAGTGGTTGAAAACGATCTATTATCCAAGCTTGCCACATACAACAATGGCAACAAGAAAAAATTCCATGATATCAATGGGAATATTTACACGTTTTTGCAGTACAGGGAGTAAACAGAGAAAAAGTTCAAGGAACTGCAAGAGGAGATCGCTTCCCTTCGACTCATCGTCTCTAAAGATTTCTTTGATGATGTTGAAAAGGGGGAAGGTAAGATGGACAGCCAGCTATTTAACAAAATAAACCCATTGTGAAGAAGAAACCAGCTGCTAGGACGTTAGCTACTAAACAGCTAGCTGAGGCGAGGAGGCTAGAGGCTGAAAATGCTGAGAAAGCAAAAAAGAATGGAAGAAGAGAATGTCGTCAAGCTAGCTGCTGAAAGGAAAGGCAAAAAGGTATACACAGATAAAGATGAAGAAGAGGAGATGTTCTTAGCTGGGTACAAAGTTGAATAGATCGAGAACCCAGAATTTAGGAAGCTTTGGAGAGCCGAGAAAGAAAGGCAAAAGGAGATGGATGCCAAGAATAAGATCGAATTCTGAAGATGGAGGAGATGACCTCACAAATCCAAATTTTCTATTCTTCGACAAATTCCAACTATCTGAACCACAGAACTTAACATGGCTTCATAAGAAGAAGGTTGCATAGTCAAAGGATTTATAATGGAGCATTACTATCTGCTGTAACCACAATATCAAGGTGGTTCAGTAGATGAGATATTTAGGGAGTACTTGAGCAAGCATAAGAATCAAATGTTTGTCGAATATCTACGGTGGACTGCCGACATATATAAATTTGTCATAAGTTAACCACTCAGTTTGTTTTCACATCAAAGGAGATATTTTAAGGAATGAAGTACAAGGATATCATATTCATTGTATGATGTATCCTCCTTGGAATGGCAAACACTGGGAAAGCACGTGATAGGTGGTTACAACATGCAATGCAGGTGGCGCGTGCTTCTACAAAACGTGCCATGCATTTAATGCAAATTAGAAGGACTATTCATCTTCCCCAACGGCTAGTTGCAGAAATGGAGTATATAAATACCACCATCATTTCCAGAAACGAGTACAAGAATTTAAGCTATCAAATATGTCATTACTCTGCTCAAATTTCTTCAAGCTCTCATCGCTCAAAACACTCCATCATCCAAGAATTCTCTTGAGTGTTTACCTTGCTTGAAGATTATAGTTTCTGGAAAACCCATTTACAAAACCAAAGTAGATTGTAGTTTTCAGTCTTTGGAAGAAGAAGTGTGATCACAAGAAATTATCTAGTTTTGATATTTCTTGCGACTCGTACTCAACGAGTAAAAAGAAAGAAGAAGCTTAGTGGAATTTGATATAGATCTTGATCGAGCCGTGGACGTACGGAAAGTTTATACCGAACCACGTTAACTACTTGCGTTCTATATTTTCGTGTTTACTTTATTCATCATCTTCTTCATAATTATTGTTAAATTGGTTTGCTTAATATCTTGAGTAAAGAAAACGTTTTTCATTTAACAAAAGTATTTAACCACCAAATTTCGCACACAACTTAGTTTGATACTTGTTAAGTTATACTTAATCTTAGTTAATCACTTCATAAGGTCATATTTGAGCAAGTTTAAATCTTCCAAACAAGAAGAACTTAACTTGCTACTCAAGCTATCTTAGTTATTAAGTGCACTTAAGCCTTATTCATTAACCTAAAAAATGAGAAAACCCTAAAAGTTTGAATTGGTGTATTGCGCCACCCGGGGCCCCCCCCCCCACCCCCCAATACACCAATCTTTCTCTTTCGGGACCAACTGTTTCAACTTAGTTTAAACTTTCAGTACGTGGCGTTGTTTAGACCAAACCCACTGTCCGATAAAGGGACTCAGTAACGAGTATGACGAATATTTCCAGCCGATATACTTCAAAGTTATTTTATTAAGTAGCTCGCAAGAGAACGAGTTCGTTATAGATTAATGAGTTGACCCTAGTCGTATTCTTAAGGAAGGCTTAGCAGGGCAATTATATTCTTTGTTCGTAAAAACGGAAAGCAATTAAAGAATTTGACTTGGATTTTTATAGCTAGGCGAAGAAAGTAAATAAGAAAAGAAATAAAAGTCTAAACTAAGAACGAAAATTAAATCTAATCTAGGAAAGTAAAGAACTTGAAGTTTGAAAACGAAACAAACGATAAAAGTAAATAAACAAAGTAATAATTAAAGGGAAAGAAACGAACTTGAATTAATACTTGAAGTACATCTGGAAACGACAATGAAAATTTGGAAATAACGGTGTTCGAATGTTGTAAACAGCTAACTCTAAAATAAAGAACGGAACGAAAAATCCTATCTAGAATGCTAAGTCTTGACCCTTGATTGTGGGATCGAGACGAACTAAAAATAATAGAAATATGCTGGAAAACTAGTCTAGGAATTCATGCCAAAAGGAGTCGGGACGAAGTGTAGAGAATTGCAATGTCTTGAATGAATGGCACGACGTGTCGTTTTATAGCGAGAGGAAACTCAGCGGTCTCTGGAAGTCACCGGGCGCTGACTAGGGTTGTTCTGAGCAGCGCTAGGGTTCGTTACAACTGCCCGCCCAAAAAACGAGGAGTCAGCGGCCGCTGACCCGTGTGCCGTGGCCTGGCACGGCCGCTGGTGCGCGGCTGGCTCGGTGCTAGCTCAATCTGGCTAGTCAGCGACCGCTGATCATGGTCAGTGGCCACTGACACGGTCTGGCGCGTGTCCTCTCGGCCGCTAGCTTGCAGCTGGCTCGGCGCTGACATGCCCTTTGGCACACCTCTTCGTTTTCTCATCTTTTCTCGTTTCTTTTCCACTTTCAACGCTCGTTTAGGCCAATGATCCTAAAACATAAAATGAAACATAAATCGGGCCAAAATATCACGGAACGAGGGAAAATAATAAGAATAAAGCTACGAAAAACCTAAGTTTAGACGAACAAAATGAGACTAAACACCAACAATTTATATTGCTTCCAAAGGCGACCTCTCCTTCATCAGGATTGCCAACACTTGTGGCTGATCTTTTAGCATAGTTTGTTGACATCTTTCCTACGGACTTACCCGCTGGTCTTCTTCCTTTGCGTGCTATGCAACACCAGATCGACCTCATCCCTGGAGCTCCGCTACCTAACTAACCTGACTATCGCATGATTCCCTCGGAACACGCCGAGCTTCGATGTTAGGTTGAGGAACTTCTTCAGAAGGGTTTCATTTGGCAAAGCTTAAGTCCATGTGTTGTACCAAGTCTGCTCATTCCGAAGAAAATCGGTGAGTAGCGTATGTGTTGTGATATTCGTGCCATCAATAAGATCACCGTCAGGTATAGCTTCCCAATTCCTCGTCTTGATGATTTATTGGATCAGTCTGGTGCTACTATTTTCAGTAAGCTTGATTTGTGGAGTGGCTATCACCAAATTCGCATTCGTCCGGGTGATGAATGGAAATCCGCCTTGAAAACTCGTGAAAGACTCTTTGAATGGTTGGTTGTCCTATTTGGTTTATCTATTGCTCTGAGCACTTTTATGTGTGTCATGAATCAAACTCTAAGACCTCTTATCAGAACATGTGTCATTGTTTATTTCGACGACATCTTGTGTTGGGAACCCCTCACAAAATTTAGTTTTGATGATGTTCCTTCGAAACACACTTAGATTCATGTTCTATTTGCTAGATTCAAACTTGTTCTTCATGTACCAGATCACTATGTTATAAAGTGAATTTGATTGAGAACAGGTGTTAGATCAGGTTAGCTGATGACTTATAATGTAAAGGACTTAAATACTTCTTAGTGTTTTGTCCTATAGAAAAGTCATCTGGTTAGTCTTCCGTTCGAGGAAGCAGACCAGCACACCTGTAGCAAGCAAATGATTTGTTCGAAGGTCACTCAATTTGGTTATGAGTAGCTTGACTTAGCTTGTTGGTCCCGAAAGAGCAAGGTTTGGTGTATGGGGGGGGGGGGA
>JAPKLX010000729.1:0-52453 GCA_026898415.1 Leonotis leonurus | reverse complement strand
AAAATTGACATATGCAGAGTTCCCAACACAATTTGTTTGGAAACAACGTGAGAAAGAATGGAAGCCAAGGAAATAAGGGTACTCGATCGGCAGGATATTTTACGTACCTCCAGTCACAAGCGAGAGATATTATTTGAGATGTCTACTTAACATTGTACGTGGTCCAACATGTTATGAAGACATAAGGACTGTCGATGGTGTTCTCTATAGCACGTTTAAAGATGCATGTTATGCATTAGGTCTGTTGAGTGACGATAAAGAATATATTGATGCCATAATAGAAGCAAGTCATTGGGCGTCTGCATCATCATTACGCAAATTATTCGTCACGTTGTTATCAACAGATTCGATAGGACGTCCAAATGATGTATGGAATGCGTGTTGGGAACATTTATCAGATGACATACTATATGCGCAAAGGGCGTCGTTGCATAATCCAGGTATGACTATAAGAAACATTATATTACTGTATTTTAATTATATTATAAATTATAAATTAATAATACATATATGTATTTTCCACAAACAGATCATCAATTGGACATTGATCAAATTAAAGCGTTCACTCTTGTGGAGATAGAGAAGCAGTTGAGCAATTTTGGTAGGAGCTTACATGAATTTCAATGCATACCTTACCCGAGTGAAGATTTTTTTCAATTAAAAGAAAATACATTGATTATTGATGAGATGAGTTATGATCGAGACAGCTTGATTGAAGAACATACACATCTAATGACAAAGCTAAACGACGAGCAAAGGTGTGTATACGAAGAAATTATGCATTCTGTTAAGTCAAATATCGGCGGCTTTTATTTTGTATATGGTTATGGAGGCACAGGTAAGACATATTTATGGAGAACCTTTTCTGCTGCACTAAGATCAAAAGGAGATATAGTGTTGAATGTTGCATCCAGTGATATTGCATCTCTATTATTACCAGGAGGGAGGACAGCACATTCGCGATTTAAGATACCTATAAACGTTAATGAAGAATCGACGTGCAATATACAACAAAGAACGCCGCTAACAGAACTAATAATCAAGTGTAAGCTCATTATTTGGGATGAAGCGCCGATGATGCACAAATATTGTTTCGAAGCATTAGATATAAGTCTCAGAGATATAATGCGTTTTGACAATCCATCAAGTGCAGACACTCTATTCGGGGGCAAAACAATAGTCTTGGGTGGTGATTTCAGACAAATACTACCAGTTATACCAAAAACGAGTAGACAAGATATTGTTTTTGCAACAATTAATTCGTCTTATCTCTGGAGGAATTATAAAGTATTGCGGTTGACAAAAAATATGAGACTGCAACAAATGACCACTGATAAAGATATTGCTGAATTAGAAGAATTCAGTAGATGGATTACGAACATCGAAGATGGAACGATTGGAGGTCCAAATGATGGTGAAGTTGACATAGAGATACCGGATGACATTATAATCAAATGGTCGGGTAATCCCATTGAGTGCATCATCAACACAATTTATCCATCATATGGTACTGCAGAAATGGATAAGAGCTTACTACAAGAGAGGGCAATACTTGCACCAACACTTAATATAGTTGAGTCTGTGAATCAACACATGATATCAATGAACAGGAGTGACGGTTGTATTTATAGAAGTTCAGATTCAGCGTGTAAGTCCGATTCTGATATGGATGTGGCATTACAAGTGCATACGCAAGAATTTCTTAACACCATCAAATGTTCAGGTGTGCCTAATGATGAAATACATATAAAAGAAGGCACACCAATTATGTTGTTGAGAAACATTGATCATGCATCCGGATTGTGTAATGGAACAAGATTAATGGTTACAAAGCTTGGAAAGCATGTGATAGAGGCACAAGTGCTAAGCGGTGAGAATGAGAACATGAAGGTATTGATTCCAAGAATGTCATTAACACCGGCCGATCCAAGATTGCCATTTAAGTTTGAAAGGAGACAGTTTCCTTTGATTGTCTCTTATGCGATGACAATAAACAAAAGTCAAGGTCAATCATTGTCTTGTGTTGGATTATTCTTGCCAAAACCGGTGTTCACACATGGATAACTGTATGTAGCAATATCAAGAGTCAAAACTCGAGGAGGACTAAAAATTTTGCTAGGAGGAGAAAATCAAAATAATGCTACTACTACAACTAATGTTGTCTACAAGGAGGTATTTCAAAATTTATAGATGGTGTGATACAACCATGACACAACTCAATGAATGTACGTAATAAAAATTACTACAAATTTATTTCCTAATACATTTCATATAAATAATAAAAATTTTGATATTTAAATTAGATGATGATCGAACAACACGCCATCTATATTGATTTGAATAAAGAATTCAAAGAGAAAAAATATAAGGTATATTCAATTCACAATACTTTGTAATATATATATATATATAAATAATAATATATTAACATATGTATTACAATTGACAATTAATTTGTACCGTGCATTGTTGGGTACATTTTCTAGTTTTACATATAAAAAACAATTTTCTTAATATTCATGATAAAAGTAATGTGATGTGGTGTGTGAGGAAAAGTAATTTTGCTAATTGTAATTACTAATTCGATCAATATAATAATACGTGAATTACTATTTATTAATACAATAATATTTGCATCTTTTTATGGTGCGGCGAAATATAGGTTAATGGATTGGATTTTCCCACTTCTTCACTGCGTGTTGTGTGTGTGAATGAGAGAGAGAGAGACTTCTGCTGTGGTGGATCTTTGATCTTTCTTTTACGCAGACTTAAATTCCGTAGCCGCAAAACATTCGCTTCACACAACGCCAATATCTCTCTCTCAATAAACCCAGATTTTTCTTTTCTTTTTTCGTATTTTTGTGATTATTTTATGGATTTTCTCGCAATCGAGATTAAATAAATTTAGCTTAATTAATTCGAGCGAGTTTGTGACGAATGTTGTGCGGAAGAATATAAGCTAAATGGGGTCCAACGAAATATCAAATTCGGACATTGATTCAATCTCAGGTGAGTTGATCATATCCGATTGAATATTTTGTGTATAATTTTGATTCTGTGGTTTTTATTTGTGTAGAGGTGTGTTTGTAAATGGTGTAAAAGAAGTAAAGATTGATACTTTGTTTTCATTATTGAATGTGGATTTCTCGATTCGAATCTGAGATTTCATGTGCTTCATATTTAGCGGTTAATGTGGAATTGATTGTTGTATTAATGTTAGACATGAACTAATTATCATTAAGAAAATTATATAATTTGTTTGTAGAGCCCTCGTATTCATGTTTTTTGAGAACGCATATGCAACTTCGTATCCTCTTATATTGATCATGAACTTTAGGGCACTTTCGAATTTGTAGTTAAGTTTAATTATTTTTCTATTTTTATTTTAGACATGTTCTTTGAGTGTAATTAGTTGTTATATTTATTTAAGGTTATTCAAAATATGAAGTTCGATTAGTTATAAGAAATATTTTTCTGCTACATCAGTCGTCTAAGGTTATTCAATATATGAAGTTCGATTAGTTATAAGACATAACCTTCCTGCAAAAAGAATGCTAATGTGGATGTAGAGAAATAAAATTTCGGAATGCAGCATGCTTCGTTGCAATCTGTCCTAGTTCCTTCATATCTCATGTTCGTTTAATCGGATTTTCTGGATTTTCAGGACTTCATGTAAAGCACCAACAAGATTTAGGAAATTTGACTCTGACCTCACAGCCTTTGAAGACATTAAAGCTCTTTATTCTTGCTGTTAGACAGCATATAAGATCATCAACTGCATATCTGTTATCACATGGTAGTTGGCTTATCTTGTTGGGTGTTATTGTTGCTGTCGCTGGCGCACTACTTGTGACAGTTGAGGGTCTTCATGGAAGGGTAATTCAAGTACCATATTTGGCTATTATTTTTTTTACTTAGGCTTGCTCGTTGAGTGCCATTAACATTACTCTTTAGCAGAGGATCATTCTCTTATTCAAATACGGCAGCTTTATTTCTTAAAAAAGGTGTCAGATTTGCACATCTTGAGTTTTTTCTCTAACTCGATCTACTTTTAATCCGTTATGCAGCATGTTGAGGAAATTCAACATTATGTGCAATTTGGACTGTGGTGGGTGGCACTTGGGGTTGCATCTTCGATTGGACTCGGTAAGCTAAGACGTATAAGTTAGTCTGCATGTTGTTATCTCTTGAAAAGAAATGATGGAAATATGGAATAAACACTAGGACAAGCCCCTGCTGGGTGGTCTCATAACAAAAGAACATTTTCAATGTAAACAAACTTGTTAATTAAGTCTAGACACCTCTATCTATGTATTTCCGCCAAAATCAGGACAACTATAACAGTGAGTTGTAGGTGATGGAATTTGGAAGCTACACATTGGCGTTATTCTGTTATATGCTATTCGATGCACTTACTGAATCAGATATAGATTACTTCTGGGTGTTTCATTTTCCTCTAGAATCCCATTGGCTCTAAAATTCTGTTTGATATGACGCTGTCTTTATATTACATGGTTCTGATATTCTTCCTCCGTCCCAACTAAGATGAGGCATATACCGTTTTGGGTCGTCCCAACTAAGTTGAGGCATTCCCTTTTTAGGATACCTTTATTACACACACAAGTTTAAATAATATATATTTTTATCATCATTTTATACTCTTTTCAACTCTAAACATACACTCCTTAATTACCGTGCCCAGAAGCAACGCCTCATCTTAGCTAGGATGGAGGGCGTATCTTTTAAGGAGGTTGCATATTCATTGCCGACTTTTTATATATCTATCCTTTTGTTCTTTAGGACCTTCATTAGTAAGTTCCCACTTACTATTTATGAGCATATCTATATTCTAACATGAACTAAGCTTTTATTATCCTTTGCTTCATTGATTGGCAGTCGTCCTTGCTTTAAATTTTCTAGCACGTTTTTTTTCCTGCGACTTCTCTGTTGATTATTTTCTGAAATTATTTTTCTGCTCTTTTGTATAGGATCTGGATTGCACACTTTTGTTCTCTATTTGGGTCCTCATATTGCATTCTTTACTATAAAAGCAATAAAATGTGGTCGAGTAGACATCAAATCTGCTTCTTATGATACAATACAATTAAAAAGAGGTCCTTCATGGCTTGCAAAGAAATGTGTCGACTTTGGGCCTCCATTATTTCCAGCAACAGATGGTGTACGTATCCCACTTAGTAGCATATTGCCCCAGGTCCAATTGGAGGCTGTTCTATGGGGCATTGGGACTGCACTTGGTGAACTTCCCCCCTATTTCATTTCAAGGGCAGGTGCGAAATTTTAGTTAGATGCTCTCGTTTCTTCATATGTTGCAAACTGCTTTTAGTCTTGGACCAACTTACTCATCAAAATTGTAGAAATTTACAACAGGAGTCATCTTTAGTATGATAAATAACTTAGGATATGCATTGTTTGTGCAGCTCGCTTGTCAGGTGGCACAGTTGACGATTTGGAAGAATTGGATGCTTCCTCGGCAGAAAATGAGGGTTTTTTATCGACTCGTCTGAATCAACTCAAACGCCGCTTCCTGTCACATGCTCAATATCTGAACTTCTTCACAATCCTCATTCTTGCTTCAGTTAGTTGCTTTATCCTTTCCTTTCTCCATAGACGGACTTTTCTTGATGTTCATTTTGGTACCGATGCAAGTGCAGCTTACGATCCATGGTGAATATATTGTAGGTACCTAATCCGTTATTTGATCTTGCCGGAATAATGTGTGGACAGTTTGGAATTCCATTCTGGGAATTTTTCCTGGCAACGGTGATAGGCAAAGCAATAATCAAGACTCACATTCAGGTTGGTAAATAAATAAGATCCACCATCATTTAATCTTCCCTTCCGAATATTGGCGCTCTTTTGCTTAATTTCTGTTAAATGATGATACGGTGCAGACTGTGTTTATAATATCTGTATGCAACAATCAACTCCTTAATTGGATGGAAAATGAACTGCTTTGGCTCTCTAGCTTCGTACCTGGCTTCAGCTCTGTTATGCCAAAACTTATAGCCAATCTTCACTCCGTCAAAGACAAGTACTTGGCCACTAAACCTCAAGCTCCTAAAACCGTCGAGGTATTTGTCTCTCTCTCTCTTCTCTTATGAAACTGGTAATATCGAAATGAAAGAACCGTAGTAAGATTATAGTTCTGACTTTAGTGTATCATTAGACCTCGTGCTCTCTCTCTCTCATAAAATAGGTAATCACATAAATGCAGCGTAAGAATGTAAGTGAAATTAACATCCACTTGAACAATCAGAATAAGGTTGTAGCAGTTATTGTGGTGTGTGTGTGCCTACTAAAGTTTGCTTCTCTTAGGTAGCGAAATGGGATTTCTCACTCACGTCGATCTGGAACACGGTGATATGGATAATGCTGATGAATTTCTTTGTAAAGATTGTGAACTCAACAGCACAAAGGTACCTAAAAAATGAGCAAGATAACGAGATTGCTGCATTGAAGAACAAGGCGTCGGAGCAGGAGCCTTCTAATAACTGATGATTCCTAATTTTTTTTTTCTCACCACTCTAATAAGAGTAGGTTTAGGGGCTTAGAATCTGTGGGTGATAGTTATTATACCCACACACAGTTACCATTGAAGGCCCCTTGATTAAATTTAAAGCATGTATGCAGAAAGTAAGCTCTCTGAAGAAATTTGTACAGAAAAAAGGCAGAAACTGCAGTATTAGTTGGGTCTGACTATTCAATCCATTCTTTTTTAGCAGTTATAATTACATGAAATTTGTGGGATTAGACTTTATTCTTTGAGTAATGGAACAAACAAATTTTGCTTCTTCTTTTGATGTTCATTAGTTTCTGGTTAGATATGATAGTATCGAGCATGTATGCTCTGTTATTTCAACTCCAACAAATTAGTGCCGAGTGTCGTCAGTTTGCAGTAAAATTGAAGCTATGCCAAGTGTCATAATCTCCCTGTCTTCCTCTCTCTCTCTCTCTCTCATACTACACATTGTTGAATTCTTGGAACTTTCATGCACTGTCACTGACATCAAAAAAGTCTTAAATAAACCCCACAAATTTCCCTCATGTCCAGGTTGGTCTCTTATTTTGCAGTCTGAAAATGTAATCATAGTCCCACAGTCTTCATAAATTTTCTAGTTGTGTTAATTATTTCCATCTAAATATGGTTGTGTACAATGTTTGTCTTGACATAGGAGAATTGTATTCTTGTGGCTAGTCATAAAATTGTATTCTTGAACTATATGAGATTGAAATTTTGTTTTTTATCTGGGTTGTTTGTGCTTTTAATTCTGTAATTTAATTAGTATTGTTGTGGAAGCTGGTTTAGTAACCCATATTGTTCCATGAAAAATCATTCTTCCAAATATTATACTCAAAATTGAATATTTAATTACAGTTAAGAATTAGTTACAATATTATTTCTATCTTATTGAAATAAATAAGGATTTTAGTGATATATGAAATTTTACATGATTACCATTAGGGGTGTCTATTTAGATTTAAACACCAAATTTGGGTATTCGGGTCGGATTTTAATATTTTCGGCAATTCGGGTTTGGGTATCACCCAAAATTCGAACGGGTAATACCTAAAAACCTACTTTTTTAATTAATTAATATTTATTTTAGAGTGCTATGTGAAATATACTCACTTCCCTAAACAAAAAAAAATGAAAATTGTCTATTTTGTAAAAAATATAAGAAAAGTACTATTTTAATGTAAAGTACCTAAAATAGGATAGTTAAAGTTTGATTTGCCTCTTTTTTGTTAATGCATTCCAACTATTGATAAATTATAATATTTTTTGAAATTTAGTATTAATTATTTATTTTCTTATTGTTTTGAAATTAAAATGACAATTGAAATTAATATAGTTAAAATACTATAATATTACATATAATAAGAAATGAATGGAAGCAAATATCACATCGCTTGCTTGTTTGACGAAACGAAAGAGGTATTGCGAAATCTAAACCCGTAGTTTTCAAGAATAATGTTTTATGAGGATACCGAACTAAAACTTTGTCGTGAAATTCGGTTTTAAACTGAAAACTCTGTCGTGTTTTGCAAAACTCGAGGTGAAGCCGACCGGGTTTTCATTTTGGGACCGAATTTCACTACCAGGTTTTACTTTTTTTTATATCTGGGTGATTTTCTAATTGCAAAAATATTTTTTAGTGTTTAGTTGGACGGTTGGAGTCATGTGAACGTCAGTTAATAATAGAATAACGATAAGTTATTGTTTAAATTATTTCTCACATGAATCTAAGGTTATTAGACTTTTTAGATATTTTTCATGTATTATTTATAAAGTGAGTAATTTTCATTTTAACTTACATAAGGGTACATTTTTCATAAATATCCCTTTATTTTATTTATTTGATTACATAATTAAAATTTTTAAGCTCACTTTTAATTAATATTTTATTTAATTAATTAATACCGAAAATTCGAGAAATATCCTAAAACTCGAAATACTCAAATCGGGTTCGGGTACCCAAATTTAAAATTCAATATCGAGTTCAAGTGTTTAAATTTTACAAATTTTGGGATCGAATACCCAAAATTTTTGGATAAAGTATCCAATCCGACCCGAATACACCCCCCCAATTATGATGTATTAATTGATATAAACACTCGGGTTCTAAAATAATTTTGATCTTCGGAGAACTTTCTAAGAAACTTAAAATTAAGTAAATTGGTGGAATTTTATGATCATATACTTTATCTAAGAATATTCCCTCTATCATTGTGTTTTCTGGTGTAGGTGAACAATGAATTATTATTCCCATACAAAGTGAGTGCTATGACAATTCATGAAAGAAACGTCGAAAAAACTGTTTTGGTTTGTTCTTTTTAATTCCCTTTAAGTCCGTCGAAGTGTTAATCCGTATTATATGTGGATTAAGTTGAGACGAATGGATATTATTAATTATACATATCATATTTTTGTAAAATCTCCTCTTAAAATTCAACTTATCTGCATTAAAATAATTCACAACTCATCGACCAACCTCGAATAGGTAGTATGCAAGCAAGGCCTCAACATATAATAATACCATCTTTATTATTATGACAAATATCTCATTTTCGACGAGTCTATTAAACTTTTTTCAAGTGTCATATCATATGACAAATATCCTTGCAACTTATTGCAAGCATGAAGAATTTTCAAGAATAAAACGAGAATCATGTGATGCGACAATTTGTATAGAATAAAAATGAAACCCACAAAAAATAACATATAATAATACCATCATTATGTATGAAGCGTACATTCGCAACGTGTAACATTCAAACACTACAAGTGGATATATATATTCAACTCTTCCCTTTTCAACTGTAAACTGGTGTTATGTTGGATTAGGGTGGGCCCACAAACACATCAATTAAAAGGAAAAGGGCCATTGCCCTTTTTGCCCCTCTATACTCCTTACAAAAACTTCTATTTCAATCAACAATAATAATCACCTAAAAAACCAACATTTCAAAGACTCCGGATTGGCATGCGGATAAAATTTGAACCAAAATTGTTAAAATAGTTACAATTCTAGAACTAAAATCAGACTGATCGGACCAGAATCGTTAATTAAATAAACAACGGTTGTGGATCGGAAGAATACTCATGAGTTTTAACCAATTACAGATTCAGTCTGAATTTCACCCACCTACCAACACCGCCTATATCTGAGCCTAGAAATAAAACTTTATATATTCGATCATTGAAGTTCAATTTCAAATAATAATATAATCTACTTTTTCCATTAACTGTTGGTTAATTAGAGATTAATTCTAGATCTTCATATATATATATAAAATTTTTCCCCTATCCCAATAAGCATGACACAATTTATATTCATTTGAATGTATTTAAATAATAATTTGTGTTAATGTTATTGGAACAGAGGTAATACCAACACTATTAAACCATGAGTCAATACAAAATACCAAAAAAACTATTGGATTAGAGTTGCCAAAACTTGATTAATCATGTATAGCTTTAATATATCCATTTAATATATAATGATTTGATTTACTAAAAATAAGTTAATTGATAGAATTATAATCGTGAAATGTGAATTAAAATATTTATACTCCATCTCAATAACAATATAATTAATATTTCTCAATTTTTACACAGTTTTAGAATTCGATATATGCAAATGTGTACGCTATAAAGTCGGATAAAATCTCTATATTTAATGGACATAAAAAAGAATCCTCAAAGTCCTAATAATTAATTAACTCATTACTTAGCAAGATTGGATTAAATAACAACTTTAAATTAAGTCAATGATACTTCTATTAAAAAAAATGTATTTGAGCCTCATATTTATAAGACCAAAATTTTTCAGGTGGGTTTGGACGATAATTGTACGTCCCATTAGGACCAAGTACTCGTTCATTTTCATTTTTCAAAATAAAATAATTTTGAAATTAAAAAACTGAAAATAAGAAAAAAAATAATTCAACAGGTCGGACTAGAACCGTACCTATCAGGTCTGGTTGGATTTGGACCATTCATGACCAGGTCTTGACAGGTTCTGGAACCAGAATCAGAACCATAAATTTAAAATGAATGTGTTTTGACCGGTTTTAGATTCGATCCGGATTTTATCCATCGACAAGCCTAATTCCGGAGTACAACCACTTGGAAAATATTCCCTCCCCTATCTAAATAAGAGAGAGGAGGGCTGCATCTCATAGGAACACAACCAAGGGCCGAATCAGAGTTGTACTCGAGGCAACAACACTCGTACACTCCACTGTCACTATGTGCAAGAAGTCAGAGAGATAAGAGATCGAAGAATCTTTATCACCATCAATATCAAGATGCAGAATCCAACCAAAACTGCAGAACTGAGATTAATAGATTTTTAAGAACAGACGAAAAAAGGAAGTGAGGGATAATCTTACACGTGCAACATAAACATATGCAAGACCTCGATTACATACATATATGTCCAAAGAGTCTAGTCATTCCTCTTGTTTCTTTCTAATTTTCAGCGTGTTCCGTTTTTCTCTCTCTTTTTTCCTTTCTTTAGGGAAATATTTCCAAGGTCGAGAGTTGAGGAAGATTCAAATATGATCAAAGAGCCTCCACTATTCTAAACCAAAAACAAGAAGCTCCTCAGTCTTCTAACATCTATATACTTCTTGTCCATACCCAAAAAAATTGATCAATTCCCCCTTTCAAAATCAATCGCGACGTTCTAGAGCATGAAAGGACTTTGCGGTTCCATTAGCATGTTTACCTGTCGAATGATAGGCAAGTGCATGCAGTACAAATGCATCCATATCCCCCACCCACCCTTTCTACTTCAAGGAGCTCCATCTTCTTCCTTTACTTCTCACCTCCGTGTTCTTCTAACACAGCTCGTCCCAGCTTTTCCCTCCTGGGGCTCATAGCATGATCATGATCTTTCACTTTTTCTCAGGCTGCCATGTATTTAAATTATCATTTCCTGGTCAAGAAAATAGTAAAAATTGAAACCATGAATTCGCAACTCCCATTTGTTCTAAAAGATGAAAATAAAATTCCCATTATCTCAGCCTACATGCGATGGTTGCAAAATCTATTCAGTGTTAGATACTAACCTGCAGGTTGTTTCTGCTCGGCAGACTTCACCTGAACAGCAGCAGGGACAGGATGCGGATATGAAAAGCCAGCTGGCAATAGGTTTCCGGTAGCCTGAGCAGCAAACTGTGGTGCATGGATTATACCCTGAGATTGATATCCACTGGCCTTCGCATTAGCAGTAGCTGCTGCAATCGCTGTGGCTGGATCATTCGTGTTCGCATTGCCCATTGACAAACCCCCTGCTGATGCTACTGGAGCACCCGATGACTGCTGGTGTTGCTCTGACTGTCTCCGCTGCTGCATATAGTACCCACTGGCCATGGAAGTGGTTGATCCTTTACTAGCAGAATGAGGAGACTGGGACTGAGAGTATGGATTTGAGAAGAAGAGCTGTTGCTGCATGGTTTTTGACATCTGTTGCTGAGACTGCTGCTGCTGTTGTATTTGAGATTTCTGTACGCCGCCAGAAGAGGCAGAAGCTACATTCTGGTTTCCAAGAATAGATGGAGACTTCTGATTAGAGACAGACTGCAGGTTTTTGGTCGGCTGTGCTGAGAGAGATGATGCTTGGCCAGTTTTGTTGTTTGTAGAAGCAGACGAAGTGGTTCTCGGGCTCCCACTGGCTGCCTTAGAGACGGAAGAGGTCGTGGGAGAGCCTATCATCATAGGGGAAGACGACGTCTGGTTAATGCTAGAATGCACTTGCCCTTGTGAAGTTGTTGATGGTTTCTGATTCCCACCAAAGGATATTTGAGCATGCATTGGGGATTGAGTTCTAGAATGCTGCTGTGGAAGGTTCTTCATCATCGTCGTATTTGATGAGGCAAGGGAGGAAGGGTTTTGTGCAGTCGAGGTCCTATTAGAGCCTTTCCACTGTGGGGATTGAGATGGGCTGCTGTTGTTGCTCTGGACAAGATTTTGTGGGAAGCCAGTAAGTGCAGTCGGAAACTTCGAACTCATGGTTGAAGAGGGATTGAAATGCTCCGAGTACATACCCACGTTACTAGTCACAGCCGCCTTACTCCGATTAATTGCCGCTGCCATTTGCTGTTGTTGTTGTTGCTGCTGTTGTTGTTGCTGCTGTTGTTGTTGCTGCTGTTGTTGCTGATGTTGCTGCTGATGTTGCTGTTGTTGTTGCTGCTGCTGTTGCTGATGATGCTGCTGGTGCTGCTTAAGCTGCAACATATGCTGTTGCTGAAGCTGAGCTTGGATGCTGTGAGCATTCTGCACATTAATAGCACCCATACTCATAGCATTGGTTGTCATGGAACGAGAGCTACGAGGTCCCGATGCAGCACTTAATGACCGTGTGGAGCTCTCAGTCATGTTGTTCGCCTGAATGGACGAGACGGGTCCGTCACCCAAATCTGACCTCGTGAATGCAATTGATTGTCCACCACCAACCATGCCTTTGCCGCTCAAGCTCTTCCGTTCGTCATCTGCGGCAGCAGAGGAATCACCACCTCCAGATTTACCATCATCATATATTCGAGAGCTCTTCTTATTATTATGTGCAGCCTGAGCCGCTGCAGCAACAGCCATTATCTGAAAGTTTTGCCTTGTAGCTTCCGAGGAACCTTGAAATAGAGCATGATTCTGAGCCATGGATGCTATATCAATGCCTTGACCACCACTAGCTCCATTGATGGTACCAAAAGTCATTGCGAAGGTATGTGCAGGAACTGACTCGATCCCCGCCTTCGAACCCTGCTGCTGTTGTGGCTGCTGGTGATCCTTCTTGTCATGATTATTAGTACTTGCACTTGTTACAGTAGCAGCACCACCACTGGCCAATGCTGCAGCAGCTGGATGAGTCATCAACCCGAAATTCTGCGGGTGCATTGGCATTGCAAAATTTTGGCTGTATATATTCATGGAAGATGGTCGACACCCTCGACTATCAATAGTTGATGGGCTGTCTTCTCTACTAGGTTCCCCCTCGAGGTGTCTTGCCCGTGACTGGTGCACGTACTGATTATGACTCTGCTGTAACTGCTGCTGCGATGGCTGACTTTTCTGAGATAAATTTTGCAAGCTACCAGTTCCAGCACCGGTGGAAACAGCTCCACTGCCACTCTGCATTCTCTGTTGCTGGCTCTGCAAATGCTTCTGTGGAGTCGATGAGCAACTAGACGTGCTTGCATTTTGGTGAACCTGGAGAAACTGCGACTGGATGGACTGTGGTTGAGCATGCTGCAGTTGCGTAGGATGAATCATCTGAGACGAGTAGAAGGAACCGTTGAACAATGGCATCGCCTGGGCTGGGCCGCCCCTGTAATTTGGGGGTCCGCCTACAGCAGCAGCTGGTATAGGGAACGGATATCCGTTGTTCTGCAAGATCGCCAAATACTGTGTCTCATTTGAAGGCATATTAGGATAGTTGAAGCTCACTGCAGCTGCTGCAGAGGAGCTTGTGACACCAGAACCGGAAGTGTTGGATGAAACCCCAGTAGCCGGCGATTTCGCACTGGTTGGGCGTGGGGCAGCAGCTTGTTGCTGCTGGTTCAAGGGGAAAATGAAGGTGGGCCCCTGCTTAATAACAATTTAAAGTTCAAACCTGTTCACCAATAGCAAATACCATTCAAATTCATCAGAACTAGAGATGAAAAAGGAAACATACCAGCAAATTACTAGGAGCAACGGGAGGCATTGTTTGCTGGATTAGAATCGGTTGCTGCTTCCTCTGAGCAGAATCGGAGGTACTCATCGGTTGAGGTGCCTTCTCCTTCCCACCATGATTAGGGACACTAGCAACGTTCTGTGACTTATCCTGACCACTGCTAATGCCTCTAACAGCAACATTTCCGTGTAATTCTAACCCAGGTATGACGTTAAGATTGCAAGGTTTTGATCCAAATAAAGAAGCAGTGCCCGCCGGTGCAGGCCAGAAGGGGTTCATCTTCATGAACTGCTGCATGTAATGTATGTTCCTAGCAATGTGGCAATGTGTAGCACACCGTTTTGGACGAGGCTGAGAAAACAGCGGCTGCAGAACATGAAAATTTTTAGCAAACGAACATATCATCAAAGATCTACCACGAAACTGAAGAGATGATTATACATTCTTCGACCATAACAGAAGACATTACCTGGATTTGTCCAGGTGTGACTGCGCCTCCTTCCATGGAGACAACTCCTTGCAACGGAGCCATATATCTGCAGAAAAAAAAAAAAGTTATCGCCACAGAACTAAACCATCAAAGATCCTAGAGCATTTTCCCGAGAAAAAGAGGTTCAATACAAATATAGAATGGGCCATCATACCCCATTGGAGGAAGCCCTCCGGGCCAACTCGCCATTGACATTTGCAACGGCATAGAACTTGCTGAATGGCCTAAAATCAAGAAACATCCAAACTTCTCAAGATCCCATTCCATAACTCTCAAGAACAATGCCACATAACTTTTAGTGTAACAAAACAAGAAAGATAAGACGGTGAGAGAGCTGAAGAGAGGAGGGGAGGGGAGGGGGGGAGTTGGAGAGAGGGAGAGAGAGCTTACCAGATTTCTCATTAAGTGGGGTTTGCTGCTGCTGCTTTTGAGTAAACGAAAGCGATTTGTTTCTATTTCCGACACCATCGCCACAATCTCTTTCTGACTTTTCAAAATCAACATTCCTCTCCTTGTTTGACTCAGCTTCTTCTCCGATAGATTTAACCTTCTCTTGTGCTGCAGAGTTTCCACTTCTACCATTTTCTTCTGCTTGATCGTTCGACCCCTTCAAATTCTGCAGAAATTCAGAAATTTAAAACATAATATACGGCCCATCAAAATTCGAACGCAAATATTCGTTGAATAAGTCGAACTTCGTACAGCATCAGTAATCAAAACAACTGGCTTTTGATCCACAGGCGAATCCCTAAAGTCGATCTTCACTTCTTTCTCCGGCGACAGTTTCACTTGAGGCGGAGGCGCCTGAAATCAGATTTTGAGAACTCCGTTTAGAAACAAATATAACAAAAAAATTGGACTTCGAAAAAGTTATTCCTCGCTCACCATCAGATCTATTTCGAACTTCTCTTCCTTCCGATTATCCATCTCAGTCGCAGTAGAGTTGCTAAATTTCAGAAAAAAAGTCATAAACGCCACAATAGATAAGGAATAAGGAAATTATACCCGAACAAGAAGAAAAAAACCCAAGTATATATACTTACGTTTTAGTTGAGGCGGCCATCGCCGGCAAATCTCCGTTGTGGATAACCTCTGTTCTCGCTGCAGGAGATTCTCTATCCTTCGGCGACTTCGCCTCTTCTTTCGCTACGACAGCTCTGTTCTCCATCAATTCTTCTTCGGCCACGCACTTCAGCTCAGAGTCTACCTTAGCTGATCCCAGTGCCTTAGACAGCTCCGACCGCTGTCCTTGTGGATCCATTTCGTTTACATTTTCAGATGCAGATCCGGAGATCTTATCTGTGGTAGGAGAAGAAATCTCGCTCTTTGGTGTCTGTTCCGCATCGGGCTTAGCCGGAATGGGGAAGCTCCGAGAACCGTAGCTCGAGTTTTCCGGTACCTGCCGCGGCCTCTTTCTCTTCGGAGCTGAAAAAGGAGAGCAAAGAGATTTTTAGCTACTTCGATCAGAGAAAATCTATAATCGAATCCAATAGAGGGACTCGACACTTACGGAAAGCTGAAAGGGGGGCAGAATTGGATCCCGGAGTGGGATTGTTAGCTAAAGTAGAATTTGAAATCGAGGAAGAATTACGCGATTTTAGGTCGCTGTTAAATTTGTTTATTTCTCTTGAATCCTCTTTCTTCGGTAAAGGGGCTTGCGACTGAGTCATCAAACCGTATAAAACCTCGGCAATTTCAATCTCCAGCTCCTCCGGATTTAAAGAGCTTGGCTTCGACGCCGCCACCACCGGTGTGACTTTCGGCGGTTTCAGCTTCGGCCCGGAGTTATTGAGCGTCGGCTTCTGCAGATTGCGAAAAAAGTGTCAGCTCAGAATTAAGATTCACCAGAAATCTTCAAGGTTCAAAAAATGGGGGTTTCATAGACTAACAAGCTTCTTTCTCATGGAAGCATTAGAAGAAGACGGAGAAATTGGAGCCGCCAGCAGAGAAATCGGCGTCGGTATCGGTGTCGGCACTACGCCTTGTCTCGCTGGAGAACTCCCAAGATTCTGTTCTCCGCCCGAAACTCCACCGCCGCTGTTGTTGCTGCTAATTGAAATCCAATCATGAGACCTTTTTGTAGATGCTTCAGAATTTTGAGTAGAACAAATCGTTAGAATCAAACTTTTGACCAAAAAATCACGAAGAGTTGGAAAGTGGAAAAAATGAAGCCTTACCAGAACGAGCCTTTCTAGGAACGGGAGCGCTTATGGTTTCGTCGCCGGATTTCCACACCGATGCCGCTCGAGAAATTTTCGCCGTCGAAGCAGTAGGAGGGAAGCTTTTCCTATGCTGGAGATGGTGATTACTACTTACAGTATTATTAGTACTATTATTGCTATTATGTTGTGGAGGCTGACTAAAGCTACTGCCATGGCCGTGCTGGTGGTTGCTGAGGTGGACGTGCTGGTGATTGGGGCCGGAACCCGCTGTTGCCTGCGTCAACAATCTAACGCTGCCGCCGCCGGTAGTGGTTGCGGTGGTTGTGGCTTCTTCATCCTCGTCATCTACCTCATCGTTGACGCTCTCTTCTGAAGTTTCGTCACCGATATCTTCTCTATTGCTCGCCAATCGCTCACCTCTTCGCCTCTTACTCCTGCTGGACCTCTCTCTCAAATCTCTCTCCCTCTCCCTTTCTCTCTCTCTCTCCCTGTCCCTCTCTCTATCCCTCTCCCTCTCTCGATCCCGATCTTTCTTCACTCTATCTCTTAACCTCACAGATTCCTGCAACTCCATCCCCGCATCCTCATCTGCAAAAAGCGCACCACAAAAAGCTCGAATCTTAAGTGAGAAATCCAATATCCGTTGGCAGATCTGAGAGTAAAAAACAAAAAGGAAATGAAACCTGGAGAGTCTCTGAGACTGTTGGTTCTGTGCCTTCTCCGGTTGAAGCCATTAGAGCCGACGATACTAGCTCTCCTGGCTTCTCTGTTCCTGTCCATGACTGAAACCTCCTCGCTTCTGAATCAGATGAAGAAATCCAATCCGAAATCTCATCAGAGGTCAGTTGTGCAGCATAATTGTCCGGAGAAGAAGACGCAGACGCCGCCGGAAAAGAAAATCTAGTAGTTTGAGAATGAAATCGTAATCGGCGGATGAAACAACAAATGTTCTCTCTTCCTTGATATCTTTTTCCTCCTCCACAAATCCTCTCCTCTATTCAGCTCTCTCTCTAAAAATGAAGCTTTCCTTGTTTCCCTGCTGTCTCAGTCTCATCATCTATTCATTTGTTGGGAGGGGAGGGGTTATTTCACATCTACAAAAGCCCTCGTGTAAACACCACATGACCTCTGCTTCGTCACGCCACTCCATCTCAGCCGTTCATCTTGAACCGCTCCGACGATCCAGATTCGCCTAATGCCAGCGTGGCCAAGATAGCGGAATCGAAGTCCACCGCTTTTGTCTTAGTGCACAAGCTTCCATTTTTGGGATTTTTTTATATATAAAAATATGGGAACCCATTTACATTACGTCTCTCTCTCTAGCAAATTAATATAATAGGAAATGTAATTAGTATTTAGTGTCATTTTGGTCTATCTCTTTCATACTTTAATATTTTTATTGCTGATGCCATTTCATTATTGCAATTCCCATATTTTATTCATTAGTGGGTCAAATTTCATTGATTTACGAACCTAGTTATATTTATATAATCTTATTATTTTGGACACAATTTAAAAGTAGTAGGTGTATTAAATACAAATGTGATCTCGATTAGGTTTTCATAAAATATAAACGGAGACGTTAATAAATTCCAAGTAGAAATGCAAAATCGCTATTACTCCGTGTTGGATTAAATTTTAGATAAAAGTTGAACGGAAGTATTTTTGTGTTTAGATTAGTATTTAGAAAAAAGGATAATTTTTACGTTAATACATAAACTAACCGCAATTTTTATTATTATATATAAATTTTAAACTATGTCATGCGGTACATTAACTACTATTTTTTAGCTATTTAACATATCGAGCTAGATTTTATCAAAATATTGCATACGTGGATCCAATTTTGTCAGCTTAACACGATGTCGTTCTAACTTAAGATAAACAATGACGTTTCTTCCTTAAAAAAAATGACGTCGTTTATCTAAGTCATAATGACGTCGTGTTAAGCTAATATGTATGTCACGTGTGTTAGTCGGATCCACATATGCAATATTTTGACCAAATCTAGTATGATGTATTAAATAAATAAAAATGATGGTTAGTATATTATTAGACAAATTTTAAAGTTCATGTACAATATAAAAAATGGTGGTTAATTTATGTATTTACTGACAATTATACTTAAAAGAATTAATAATATAGCATCCATCACCTATGAAATGAGATAATATTTATGAATATTTTATTAATATTACAAATATTTAATAGACGATTAATTGAGAGGTAGGGTGACGAGCTTTAACCGATTTTCCCATTTGTATATAAAACAATCATGACGATCCAATTCACAAATAATCTAAATCTCATCCCATAAAATATCTCTAATTTCTAAATAAGTGGTGATTCTTCAATTTTAGGTTCTTGACAACATAATAGGCACATCATAATGTTTTTTTTCTTTTCACTTTCACCAACCCACCACAGTATATTCTCAAATTAAAGATTTAATAACATTATCTTAATCGAATATTAAATATTTAATTTTAAAATAATATATTATATATAATTTATAATTGATAACGCGTATAAATATTAAGAAAAAGACCATATTGCAGATGCCGCTATTAATATGTACTCCATCCTCCCAACAAGCATGGTACAAAATTATTTGACATGATTATTAAGGAGAGTGTATAAAGTAGTGTAAAAGTGATAAAAATAGTGGGATCCACACTTTTTTTATTTTAAAAATGTGTCAAATTTAGTGGAATTTTCAAATAAGATAATTGTTTGAAGTTTGGTGGAGAGAGGGAGTACAAAGTAAGGAAAATATTCATAAATAAGGAAAATAATATTTTATAAAAAACTGCACTCTTTTATGTGGTCCTATGTGTGCAGATGCTCCTCACAAGCATTAATGCATTACTACTTCTTTCTCTTATTTCTCCTTAAAGATAATTTAAATCAAATTATTTAAAAATTCTTTAGATTATTATATATAGAGAGTAGAGAGAGAGAACAAATTGAAGGTCCCAAGAATTACGGCCTCATTGATTAGGTGCATTCCTTCGAATAAAAAATAGATATAATTTCCAATTTTGTATTGTATAATGAAAAAAACAGTCAGTCCTAAGTAACTGTTCCATATTATAGTATTTAGCTACTAATTAATTAAAGACGGGGGTGGGACCGAGCGTAAGTTAGCAGCTAGTAGTTAGTACTTTTTGGCAGAATAGACGCGCGGGCCCCTCTATCAACGGCTGAGATTTGTTTGGCGATGGATGTGTGATAAATGTGGACCATCCGATCAAGTGATGACGTGGATATTATGAATTAAATAGTCCTAGCTGGCAGTTGGCATCTAAGTGATCTGGACCGTTGGTACTAGTTCGGATGTTGAACGGTGGAGATCGGGGGAAATAAAACTGGAGTCGCGGTCACGGAACTACCGAGAAGTGAGTGGGACCCTACGGAGTTTGCCTTTTCTTTCTTCTCTTTTTCCTTTTCCGCTTTTGTTTTCCGGTTTATTATTGTTATTCAAGAAAAATGACTTAATTTTTACACTTAATTGTCACGTTGTGGTTGAAAATTTGGAAAGAGTTTTAATAGTAACAAGTCCCACTAAAGTCTAAAATTACGCTCTTTCATGACACCGCCGCTTCACTCCAATTAGTCCACATCTATGTCTAAAATATTTGAATAATTATTTGTGAGATTGGAGTTTTAAAATAATAATATTTTCACTCAAAGACATTTATGTAAGAATGTCAATCGACTATTTTAGTTACTTTTGTATCAATTCAATCAGTTCAAGAATATTTTTTATCGAATCAAATGGAACAATTCTTTTGTCGTAATTATAATCCTTCAATTTTTTAATTAGCCAATAATACCATGGAATTTACGAAGAATAATATTTGAATGATATGTCATAGTTGAACATTATATCTGAATAATTATTGTCTACTTTCATAAAAAAAAATATATACTTTTATTTTACTATTTAATTCGTTCATTAAAAATTCATTTTTTTAATATAATCTCACCAAACACTTATTATTTTAAAAATTACAAATATTTTACTTTGTTAAACTATATATCCACTAACAGTACATTTAAAAAATTTAAAAACCTGGGTCGATTGGAGGAGTATATGTTTGTTTATACTCGTTCGTATGCAACATCGCAACATGAATGTAACCCAGATTTGTTCGTAGATAATCTATTATATGCTTCCTTGTTTCGATTTTAGTAATTGTATCTATGAAAACTCGCATATAATGTCATATTAAAAGATATAAAAGTATTTCACAATTTAGCACATAACTTTTGTCACTAAACTAATAAAATGATTACTTATAAATAAAGGGTATTAATTTAAGTATTTGGTTCAAATTCAATCAATTAGAGGTGTTCAAAGGAACCGGAACCACCGGAACTGGATCTTAAGCGGACTGTAACCGGTGGTTTTGAGAACTGTAACCGTACCCGACGGTTTGGTTCCGAATCGTAACCGTGTAGAGGACGGTTCGGTTACGGTTACAAAAATTCGAAATCGTGAACCGACGGTTCGGAACCATAACCGTCTATTTGAAACCGTATCTCTTTTTTTTTTATCCAATTCAAGTTATTTAATATATTATAAATGCCATTTCTTATAATTATTTTTTATAATTGATATATTAAACTTACGAATACATTAATAATTAAATAAATAAAATTTAATTAGATGATAACCTAATTAAACCCTAATATTATATACGTATTTATTAGTGTTCATTTTATATTGTTCTAATTATATAGATTAATTATTTTATTTCATTTTATCAATGTATTTGTGTTTGATGTGTTATTCAATTAACGTATTTATGAGATAATAACACATAAAAATCTTTTTTTAATTTTTTATTATTACATTTTTATTAATATATCATTATATGTATATTATATATAATTAATAATAAATTAAAATAAATTTTTATGTAGTTATTCTACTATTACATTACAAAGTTAATTATGTGATATGAAATTAAATGATGATACGCATAAGTATGTAATTAAAATAAATAAAATATTCAAAAATTTTAAATATATTAGTATTAATTTTTTGTACAGTTTCAAACCGTAACCAACGGTTTGAAACCATAACCGCCCTACACGGTTCGGTTCCGAACCGTGAACCGCCGTAACGACGGTTAGGTTCCGGTTCCAAATTCTCAAAACCATAAGCCGGCGGTTCGATTACGGTTCAGTTCCAAACCGTAACTGTGAACACATCTACCATCAATAGTAGATCAAAGGTTAATTTAAGTATTAATTTTAAAAAATGTAAAAAGAAAAGTACAACTCAATTAGTAAGATATGTTTTCGTTTAAACAATACTCCAGGTTGGTGGCTCCAATAACTATGAAGGGAAAAATCAAGATGTATCATTAAAATTAGTGCTAAATCCGTAAATCATTTTAGACTGTTAGACCATATTTATCAGCAACCATTTCTCCAACCCAACCTTTCCACCTTTATATTATTATATTCACTTCTCTCTCTTCTAAAAATTTATTATTCATCTCACTCACCCACCTTCATTTTTATAGGTTTATCAATGACCACAATCTCAACCCAACATTTGCACCTTTATATTATTAAATTAATTTTCTATATATTATTATTTAATTAAATTTTTTTAATTAATTAATATTATAAATAAATAATTTAAATTTTAAAAAAAACTACAAACTAATATCAAATTGAGAATTCTCAAATAAACATAGAAATTACAATAACTAAAACACGAAAATCAAAATAAACAACTGATCACTGAACAATTATACGAAAATTACACATTTAATCATCATCACCAAATTTTTGCCATATGTGCTCGATCAGATCGTTTTGAAGACTGTTGTGAGCTTATCTATCACGGAGTTGTGTCATATTCGTCATATATTTCTTCAAACTTGCAATCCTTTCTGTAGAAAATACAAAAATATCATCTTCAATGTCTTCTACTTCACTTTGTCCTGCATTTTGAGTAGCTCGTCGATCTTCCATAAATTCTGTGGGATCACGATAGTTTAGGTAAGTGTTTCTTTCATCCTCTACTATCATATTGTGCATGATAATGCAAGCAAGAATTATTTTTGCCATCATATCACGATCCCATAAAATGCACGGACGTTTGATAAAAGAGAAACGAGCTTGTAGAACGCCAAATGCTCTCTCAACATCTTTTCGGGCAACCTCTTGATGTTGAGCAAATAATTTGTGCTTCTGAATTTGTGGTTCAATAATAGATTTGACAAATGTTGTCCATGAAGGATATATGTCATCGGTGAGATAATATCTCATATTCTTTTCCTGATCATTCACAACATAACTAACCTTTGGAGCTCGGCCTTGTAAAACGTCATTAAAAATAGGAGAGTGATGAAGTACATTAATATCATTTCTCGAACCTGGAGTTCCAAAAAATGCATGCCATATCCATAAGTCCTGCGAAGCAACTGCTTCCAAGATGATCGTTGGCTTACCCTTTCTTCCTCCATATTGCCCTGCCCATGCTTTAGGGCAATTTTTCCATTCCCAATGCATACAGTCAATACTCCCGAGCATCCCTGGAAAACCACGCTCTTCACCAACATGCAATATATATGCCATGTCTTCTTCAGTTGACTTTCTGAGGTATTCATCACCAAAGTTGGAAATGACACCCTCAACAAATTTGGTAAGTGATTTCCTTATTGTAGCTGCACTCATCCGAAGGTATTCATCATGCAAATCAGCTGCAGTTCCATAGGCCAACACCCTTATAGTTGCAGTACATTTTTGAATCGAAGACATACCTAAACGTCCAGTAGCATCACGATTTTGTTGGAAAAATTCATCTGAAGCAACCACCTTATTCATTATACGCTCGAACAAGTGCTTTTGCATGCGAAACCTTCTACGAAAAATTTCTGGAGGCTAGATTGGATTGGCTGAAAAGTATTGCTCGTACACACTATCATGACCCTTCTCACGTACACGTTCAATATATCGTCTAGTTGCTCCAGAAGTGTGATCTGTAGGTTGAATGTATAGAGTTGGAATACGAAAGAGTACATCTTCGACAATGCGATCAACCTTTTTATTTTGATCAACAATACGTTCTTCCCACTCATCAAATTCGATGAAGTTGGAATCAAAATTGAAACTTGATGACATTTTTTTTTGAGGAGTTTGAAGATGTGAAAGAAAAGAATCAAATGCTAGATGTATTGCAATGTTAGAAAGTTCATCAATACATATAATGTCAAGTTATGCCATAATTTGATTCTTTGCGAAATTAAAGTCATGTAACATACACATGTGAGTTTGCATAAGTTGTCGGATTCACTTGAATAAAGCTATGGTCAAGTTGTCATATGCATGTGAATAAAGTTGTGGTCTACATTTAAAACTTATCAATTTGAGTTGTCACAATGTCATAGGCATGTCAGATTCACTTGAATAAAGCTATGGTCAAGTTGTCATATGCATGTGAATAAAGTTGTGGTCTACATTTAAAACTTATCAATTTGAGTTGTCACAATGTCATAGGCATGTCGGATTCAATTTGATGTAACATACCCTTATATGCATGTGAGTGAATAAAGTGACAAATATAATAATTAAGTAGCAAATTTCATAGGCATGTAAATAAAGTAGCAAATGTCATAGGCATGTGAATAAAGTAACAAACACATGTGACAAATACATCAATTAAAATAACAAACACATGTGACAAACACATCAATTAAAGTAACAAACACATGTGACAAACACACCAATTAGAATCACAAAAAGTGAAAATTACATAAATTGAAATTACAATAATTAAATCACAAAAACAAACAAGAACTAGCAAATAAAAATACAATTTTCTAAGGAAATAATTCTGTCATTAGACGATGTTTTAGCGCTTCTTCATCCGGAGATAAGTTACTCTTTCCTATCAAGGTATTGAGCATAGTTGATTTCATCCTCAAATTTCCTAATTTGGTCATTGCATCAACTTCTTTTTCACGTGTGATCCTCATTGCTCGCAGTTCTGAATTGAACTCATCGGAAAAACCATAAGATTGTGATATTGTACATTTCCCTTTTCTTTTTGCTTTAGCTTTAGTCTTATCTCAACCAATTGGACGACGGATTGTTGCTGCATCATTGAGAGGAGTTTCTGGAGTGGAGTCAGTTGGATCATCTCCATCAGTTCTTGATTTTTTTGAGCTGCCACGATCTTCTTCAATTCTATCTTCATCTTCCACACGAGACCGTGTACGATCTTCACTCAAATTCATCTCCCAGTTGAGATGGCGACACATCACTTTATCAAAAACATCTTTATGCGTAAATTTAGACCTCCCATAAAATGTTTGTGCATGATCTTCAATATCATTATTTGACCAACCGCTCTTTTGCATGCGATAAACTTCCTTGTAGCATCCAATCGACTTTGTTACATTTTGATTAAGCCTCTTATAACGAGCTCTTAGAGACTCCGCAGTTCTTATGTCGAACTTCGGTATCTTATTTTCTCTTCCGCACCTTTTGTACAACTCCCAAATGCTATTCCAAAACGTGAGATTCTTTTGATCGGTTCCAATAGCGGATTCTCACTAATGATACACCATGAAAACATAAGCATAATGTCTTCTTGACTTGTCCAGACTTTTGGAGTGTTTGAAATATTTGTTTGTGGAAGCTGAGAATTTTGAAATAAATTTGGAGAGATATTTGATGTGGGTTGGTGATCTTCGGAGATAGGAAATTGAGTGGAATTTTGTGAAAATTGTGAATTCAAACTAGTATTGAAATTTTGGAATTCTTCAGAGTTTTGGATATTGTCAAGGTTAGGATAATAACCTTGAGAAGAGATGAAATCTTGGTAATTTGAGTAGGGATTATTGGGATCCATTGAAAAGATGAATACAAAAAATAGATATAAGATGTTAATGAAAGGAGAATAAGAAATGATTTCTAAATTGTGAATACTTATGCCAAAATTGGTCTCTATTTATAGAGGAGAAAATAATAAGAATTTTGATATAATTTATATATTTTTTAAATATATTATACAAAAGTTAAATTGATTTTATGATAATATTATGATAAAATATACAAGAACCAATCACACAATGACACGTGTAATATAGATGGGATAAAAAAAAGGGTAAAATGGTGGGGGGAGAAGGTGTGTGGACGCCTTCTCTCCCACCCACCAAAGCCACCACTTTTTATTTTTTTTGTTTTTTTTTAATCCATTAAATGGGCGGACGGCCCTTCATGGGCGCCGATAAACTTATCCTTAGTGAATGGCATGAACTAAGAATACAATTTATTTACAAAAAATATGACACATTCCACCAATATATATGTATACTATTTGGTTAATCGAATCGGGCTACTTTGAATCCGGACCGTTCGGCTGAGTTTGGATTGCACTAGCAAACTGTAAACTTTTTACTATTTCTTTCACTCAAATGATCGAATAATTTATTCAGATACGATAACATTTACCTGAAAAATTTTAGCCACTCAGTTGTAGGGTGTAAATGAACACAACGAGCTACTCAAGGTTCGACTCGAAAAAAATTCGTTCGGAACTCGGCTCGTTAGTAAACGAACCGAGTTCGAGGACAAATTTAAGCTCGATAATTTTATCAAATCGAGTTAGAGCAAGACATGCTCGACTCGTTATGTTCGCGAATATGTTCGAGCTCGTTTGTTCAGGAGCAGATTACTCGAGCTAGCTCGCGAGCACTTAATCGAGTCATCAATCGAGCTGAATGCATAAAAAATTATAGTAAATGTAGAGCTTTGAACCCTTCACCTTTAAGTAAAAATAAATCAAATTACTCATTCACTACCATCAAACTAATAACATAACTTATTAAATATTCACATAATAATATAATATAATACATATAATTCGCATAAAAAAAAGTAATATCACATATAAAAATAATTTAAATTTACATTAAAAATATAAAAAGTAAAATGTATTTGATAGCATTGTTTATGTGATGATGAATTGCATTTGTTAATTTAGAAAATACAAACGAGCTCAAGCCAAGCCCCAAAAATAAGTTATCACGAGCATAATTAAATATTTTTGAGCTTTTAACGAGCGAGCTCGAGCTTGAAAGTATATCAAACGAGTCGAGTTCGAGCTCAAACTCGAAAACAATATCAAATCAAGTAATACACGAGTCGAGCTCGAACTTGATAATTAAGTAACAAGTCGAGCTCGATCAACAGGTCAGCAACTCGAATCAAGCTCTAACACTTTAATATATTAAATGAGCCGAATCGAGCTAACTAGTATTCGACTCGACTAGGCTGGATTACAACCTAGTCAGCGAATTACTTATTAGTGTAATTTACTTATAAGAAACAACAGTTGAGATCCCTATACAATTAAAAGAACTATTTCCATGTTTGAAAAAGCGATTAACTTTTAAGGAATGGACCTCTACAGTCTACATGTGGTGGGAGCATTTAGAGTGTAGCACTCACTCAACTTTAGGCTATTGCCCACTTTTCCCATGTCTATTCATTTAACAAGACAAAATTCAACCAAGATATTGGCCATTATAACAATTAAATAAAAAGTAAAGATATTGCCCTTTTATCCATATATCTTTTGATGATGGTGTGATCCATCGTTTTTGCTTTCAATATATATAAACAATAACTTATGTAATGATGCTCTTTCACATAAAATTTATAACCAGCATTTGTTATAGTCTCGAATGTCCTCAATCCAAAAGGCACCAAAAAATTCGGAATTCAGAAAATTTAATTTAATTTTCATAATATTTAATCTAGACATTAAAAATTAAATTTATGATTGAAATTAAAATTAAAATTAATTTTAGAAAATTAGAATAGTCTCGATCAGAATTCGGGATTTCGGAAATTTCCAAAAATTAAGTCCCGATCTTGAAAATTTCGGGATTCCTAAAAAAATTTCAAGTTCCAATTTCAAATTATCACCCCTACTTTGGATAACGCTACATAAAATCAAAATCACTGGAATATAGTATTCATAAGTCCCACTTATCATGATATATTTTTCTTCTCTAGACATCATAATTATTTTGATATAATTCCAAAATAGCGAAAGTGAATTCAAATGATGCGAGTCATGTTATACTTATAACTTTACACTATCCTATACATTTCCTTAATAATCATGTACATTAAATATTTCAAGATTATTGGCATGAAGGAGTAATAATATTACTTTGTATCTTAAAAGGACATAGTTAAGGCATGATTTACACTAATTTTCAATTTAAATACAAAATAAAAAATGATATACAATTTTTTTTGGCCTTGGTAAATAAAGTATTAGTAGTACATAGGTTGCGAAAAACACAACAGAATAGTTCAATCGTATCAAAATGATTGAATCTATCATTGAAGCAATGAATATTTGTGTTGTGAAAGCTTCTCATTTACAATAGAGAAGCAAATAGAGCAGCACATGAGTTAGTTAGTTGATCATGAAATATCTGTTAACATAAAACTATGGTATGACTTTTAGCTTCCCTAATTATATGATCCTATATCACTACACAATAGAAAACTGGTGATTAATAAATTTGTTTTTACCTTCAAAAAATTTATCCTTACTCTAAATTAAAATTAGAGTTTATAATTTATATAAAAAAAAATGAGATTAGAAAATATAGGTTTCATTATCAACTATTTATTTCTTGAAATGCTATGTGAAAATCCCATCTTCAGTCAAACATACATGACCCACCATAATAACAGAAATGGAATATTAATTCCTATAATCATATCTTAGGAATAAGAAATTACTTCAATTACTAAAGCAATAAACCAAAAGAAAAAAAGAAAAGTAAAGATAGGACTTTGTATTCTCTCTCACTGCTAGGCCCCACAAATAAATATTACTCATAAAATTTAATGGAGTCAAATATGAATCTAGCTCAAAAAAATTATTTATATAAAGTGTTTTAATATATCCCATTCGGTTAAAGAGTAAACAATTTTAATTAATGGAAGGAGTAAGTACTTATAACTCTAGATCATATATTTTCTATTTCGATACTATTGCTTTATCTTTTTTTCAACTGTTCCATTAATTTATTTTAAAAATAATAAAAAATAATTTAAAATTTATGGAACCCATCGTTTTTGAACTTTTTTCCATCTGTTATACCAATATTTATTTTACATGAAAAAAATTATTTTTAATAAAACTAGAGGACAATATAAATGGTTAATTGAGTGTCTAGAAAACCTGGAAGCGATCAATCTTAGTTTGTGTTGAGTTACTACAAAATAAGTAATGCTAAATTATTGAAACTATATTTATAGAAAGTATTAGGGGAGTTAATGTGGTCCCACATATATAATCTAGTGTTACAAAATATTAAATACCATTATTTATGAGACCGCTTCTGCCACGTCGGATATATCGGGCCCACCTGTCCTTTTTGTTTGTCGCTACTAAAACTTTTTATCATCTTATAATCACCCGCCATGTGCCACGTGTCATTGACGTCTTCTCCTCCGACGTGGCATTTCGCCTAACCGTGCATGCAATGAAATGCAAAGTTAACTTTTCTCCTCTAAGAGCGATCACAATTATGGGATGAGAATAGGATAAAATTGACTATGCACGTCCATGCCATAATATCTTTTTAATCTTAACGGTCATATTTGGGACCGTGATTCAGAACTTTTCCGGTCCCATCCCAAGTTCCGGCGGAATTCAGGATCGAATTTTTCGGGATTGAGATTGGGATTCAGGAATTAAAAGTTTTCGGGACTCGGGAGTCCTAAATTCCTATCCGGACTCCTGGTCCCGTCCCAATTCTCACCCCTAGTAAGAACAACTAAACGTCATATTCATTTTTCAGACGTTCCGTTAATAATGATTTTTTGGGATAAAAATTAGCATATAGTGCTTATTAATTTTTGTATAATATATATAATTATTAAATATTTCATCTGTCTCATTAATAATGATCCACTTTAATTAAAAGTTCTCACAGTTTTGGTCAAGGTGAGTCATTACTTATAGGACGGAGGAAGTAGTATTTATTAATTTTCGTGCAAAAAATAAATAAATTGTTATTAATGAAAAAATGGAATATTTCAAAATTATGTGACATAACAAGGATTTAATTGGTTAAGAAATATAATAATTTATTTAATATTATAATATATTGTTATTTATATACTTAATTATATAACAAAATTATTAATTAAATTCATATATTAAATCAGATCAGCTTTGTATAAATATGACTTTATAATATTGTTTATCTACAATATGATATTTTATATACCTATTTTACCCCTTTGGCATTAATTAAATTTATTAATTAACTTATTTTGAATTTATTGCATCAAATATCAACCCTAAAAATTTAAGATTAATGATATGTATTCATTCTTTTTATGTCGCTAAAAAATTGAGTGATAACAATAACGATCGATCGAGTCATTCACAAATAAGTAGTGGATGGAACTTAACCAACCCCATTACACCATTAGAAAAAGATCCATTGATTAAACTAATGCTATTAATTTGTTTTGAGTATATTGAAGAATATGTGGATTGTGGGGGTACGTACTTTGGCAATCTTTTGCTTTAGCTAATTAAATATTACTAAAATGTATCTCGAAAACGATGCATTACTTTATTAATCTTGAGCTAGCTAGCCTGGGTAATGTAATATATATGGCCATATATAATCATATATTCATGTACACCTTTTTTAATTTTTATTTATTTAATTCATGGATCAGAGGTGGGAAACAATCTAAAGAAGATTGATGCTCCCTTTTTTGCATGTATATATATCATATATGTATGGGAGAGTTGGACTTTATATATATTACTTTAGGAGTGATTGAATAACTTTCTTCATGTCTATTAATTTATAAATTTGATCGATGTTTGCATGCATCAACACGGCCACTATTATATTGCCTCGTCATATATGGATGGGATTTTCAAAATAATTATGTATAGATCTCTTATATGCAATGTTTATACAAATCTAACGATATAGATTTATTCATAACATTTAGTTAAGGTTGGAGTTTTCACTTGATCCTATTCTTATAACTTAAGTATATAGGAAAAAATTGGTTTAATTTAGTGCTTTAAATTAAGGATAAAAAGAGGGCAATGCCACAATTGAGCAGCAGTATATTGTAATCAATGTTAAAATCTGGAAAAAGAAATGTGAATTGCCATGGAAAAAGAAGATGTAAACAAAGAAGGATGAAAATTTTATTATAGTTGGTGAAAGATTGTATATCCAGTACATAGCGCCATGCATATATATATATATACATAGCCAAGGAGAGAGAAGATACACGTAGGCTAACTAATTAACCGTAAAAGAAGGAAGTCTAAAAACTAAAAGAAACGTAAAAGGATGAAAACGCGCTTTAAACAAACAAAGGCAAAAAGGAGCCGCATGCGCCAGAATCATCCAACTGCTTCTTGAGTTTTATTCTTCTCAACTTCAAAACTCCCCCTCAAGATGGATTACATAAGGAGATGAAATTCATCTTGCTGAGTATGCCCTTAAAAGCAGGTGATGCCAGGGGTTTTGTAAAAATATCCGCCAACTGCAAATGGTTCTTGATATGTAGAGGTTTTATAATACCAGCTGCAAACTTTTCTCTCACAGTGTGGCAATCTATCTCTATGTGCTTGGTCCTTTCGTGGAAAACGGGATTAGAGCTGATATATATAGCTGCTTGGTTATCACAGTACAAGGGTGTAGCCCGTTCAGTTCTTACTCCAAATTCCTTAAGCAAAGCTTTAATCCATACGATTTCACATGTTCCAAGTGCCATGGCCCTATATTCTGCTTCAGCAGATGATCTTGCCACTGTAGGTTACTTCTTGGATCTCCAGGAGATGAGTGAAGTTCCCAAAAATAAGCAAAAACCTGATATAGATCTCCTGGAGTCAGGACAAGCTGCCCAATCTGCATCTGTGAACATGCTTAGTTCAAGGCTCGAAGAGCTTGAAAAGAATAGACCATGACCAAGAGTTCCTTTTATATAGTGTAATACTTTTACTGCTGCTAGCAAGTGCCCCTCGCATGTTTTAGACATGAACTGACTTAGTTTATTCACGGCATAAGTAAGGTCTGGCCGAGTGATGCATAAGTACAATAATCTCCCAATTAATCTTCTATACGTATAGGGTTCCTTCAGGGCTGGTCCTTCTTCTCCCTTAAGATGCTTTCCAGCTTCCATGGGGATATTAGAAGGCTTACAACCAAGTAAGCCAGCATCTTCAACAAGATCACTAGCGTACTTTCTTTGAGATAAAAATATACCAGTAGAGTTTCTAGCAACTTCTATCCCAAGGAAATATTTAGGGTTTCCAAGGTCTTTATACTTGAATTGTCTGCCAAGAAACTCCTTAAAACTCTTCATGGCTTCCTGTGAATTGCTAGCAAGTAACATGTCATCAACATAGACAATTAATCCCAAAAACACATTATCAGTCTGTTTAACAAAGAAAGAATGATCTGAAGCAGATTGCTTCATGCCAAATAGTGATAGAACTTCTGAGAGTTTAAGGTACCACTGTCTAGAGGCTTGCTTTAAACCATATAGGGATTTGGTTAACTTGCAAACCATTCCATGAGGAACATACTCCCCCTGACTGAAAAGTCCTGGAGGTATATCCATATATATATGCTCTCTTAAATCACCATTCAAGAAGGCATTATTTATGTCAAGATGACATAAAGACCAACCCTTTACGGCTGCAAGAGTAAAAAGAAGTTTCACAGTAACCAACTTAGCCACGGGTGAGAAGGTGTCTAAGTAATCTATTCCAGCTTGTTGTGTGTAGCCTTTGGCAACCAAACGAGCCTTGTACTTATCCACAGATCCATCTGCAAGAAATTTGATCTTATAAACCCATTTGCAACCAATGGTAGTTTTATTTTCAGGTAGGGTAGTGATCTTCCATGTCTTGTTCTTTATCAAGGCATCTAATTCTTGCTTCATAGCAAGCCTCCATTCTGGATATTTTGAGGCTTGGATATATGTGGCTGGCTCAGGTGCAGCAGATACGGAGCATATATAAGAGAAATATGAAGGAGAAAAACGTCTAAAAGAAAGGTAGGAATGTAAAGGATGAGCAGTGGAATGAACCATTAAAGAGTTGCACTGATAATCAGAAAGATATGATGGTGTCTTAATAATTCTTCCAGATTTTGAAGAAGGAACAGAAGGTATGTTGGAACAAGGTGGAAAAGAATCAGAAATGTAAGCGTCATGATCAGTTTGTGCAGGCAAAGCAATATCTTGATCAAATACAGAAGGAGTTGAATGTGAAAAAGGGAATTCATTCTCATAAAAGATAACATTCCTACTAATATATGTTACATTATTTTCTAAATTCAAAACTTTATATCCTTTGTAACCTGAAGGGTATCCTAGAAAAATGCACTTAGATGATCTAGGTGAAAATTTGTTCCTGTCTCTATCCAAGGTTGAAACATAGCATAGGCATCCAAAGGTCTTAATATGATGGTAAGAAGGAATTTTGCCAAAAAGAAGTTCGAATGGAGTTTTATTTTCTGGTAGAACCGAAGAAGGAATTCTATTTATGAGAAAAGAAGCTGTAAGAATACTATCCCCCCAAAAAATCAAGGGCAAATGCGAATGAAACATGAGGCTTCTAGCTACATTTAATATGTGTTGATGCTTCCTCTCTACCCTAGCATTTTGCTGAGGAGTTTCAACACAAGAGTGTTGCATAATGGTTCCAAAATTGGTATATAAATCAGGCAAATGGAATTCAGGACCATTATCACAACGGATAGTTTTAATCCTTTTGTCAAACTGAGTATACACAGTGTTAAAGAATTTGTTTAGCACTCCATCAGTGTCAGATTTGTGTTTCATAAGGAAAGTCCAAACAAATCTCGAGTAATCATCTACAACAGTAAGGAAGTAAGTGTATCCTTCAGGTGTTGGTGTTCTATATGGTCCCCAAATATCACAATGAATTAATTCAAAGGTACTGGATGAAACAGAAACAGAAGTAGGAAAAGGTAATCTTCTTTGTTTAGAAAGATGGCAAGCATCGCATACATTGGATGTAACATCCTTAATGGAAAGAGTTGAAGATAACAAATTGAGTTTCTTATTTGATGGATGTCCTAATCTAGCATGCCAAATATTGGCACTAACAGAAGCAAGAACAACAGAAGGCATATTAATTTTCCTATTTCTATCATCTTCAAAGAGATATAAGTTTCCTTGGCGTTTACCCTTCCCAATCAGAATCTCCTGTGAAGCTGCCTGGATTTTGCAAGAAGATTCATCAAAAGTTACAGTGCAATGAGAAGTAGAAATCAAGGCACTTATGGAGATAAGATTATATTTAAAGGATGGAACAAGAAGGACATATTTAAGGGTTATATGAGAGTTAAGTCTTACATCACCAATCTTAGTAACTTGAATAATACAACCATTAGGAAGAGTAACATTAGTATTAACCATAGAAGAAGAATTAGACAATAAGGAGTCATCACAACACACATGATGCGTTGCTCCTGTGTCAAGAATCCAGGAAATAGGAGAAATATGACAAGAGGCTAACAAGGTTGAATGAGATGACAAGGAGCAAATACCAGTGAAGGCTGGAGGGTTAGAAGATTTATTAGGGTTTTGTTCAGCCAAAAGCAATGCTGCATTTGAGTTATTTCCTTTCTTGCTTAATCTCGACTGCAAGGCTAACATCATCTTGGCACATTGTTCATCAGTTATATCAGAACAAACATCATCACATGAAGAGCAAGAGTTAGTAGAAACTTCATCAACAAGATTCATAGATTTAAAATTTTGTCTACTAGTAGAAGGAGCAGGAGATTTTCCTCTCCCTTTATTAAAACTTGGAGGGTAACCGTGCAAGGCATAGCATCTATCTATTGTGTGATTCGTTTTACCACAATGTGAACATAGAAATCTCCCTTTCCCTTGGGTAGAAACAGCATTTGCAAGAGGACTTGGTTGCTCACTAACAGCTTGAATCATTGGTGTCATTATACGTGATCCACCGTTTAGATTTCGTTGTCTCTCTTCTTGAGCAGCAAGTGAAAAAATCTTTCCCACAGAGGGTAAAGGAAGAGATGTCAATACTTGAGATCGAAGTTGGGCAAAACTTGGATTCAAACCAACCAGAAAATATAAGGCGCAATCTTGAGCCTGAAACTCATTCCACTTCTTTCCACTGTCACATTGGCAAAGTCCACATACACACCAATTTGCCGGTTGTAATTCTTTAAATTCATCCCAAAGAGTTCTTAAGCTGGTATAGTAACTTCCAACAGACATATTTCCCTGCTTATGATTCATCAAGGATTCTTTTAATTGGAAAATTCTGGCTAAATCACCTTGGCCGAATCTGTCCTAGAGATCATCCCAGACTTGCTTTGCAGTATTCATGTACATAATACTTGAAGTGATCTCCGCGTTAACACAATTTCTTAGCCAAGATAGAACCATGCTATCACATCTGATCCATGCAGCAATATGGGCATCATCATCGCTTGGTTTCTTGATGGTTCCATCAATAAAACCAAGTTTATTCTTCGCCAAAAGAGCGGTCACCATCCATCGCGACCAGTTGAGATAATTCGATTCACTCAATTGCTGATTGACGAATACGGCCCTAGGATTGTCACTGGGGTGAATATAATATGGACTGCTGGTGTCCTCTGCGAACGTAGTAACCTCCTTGGAGTTGTTTCCGCGAACCATGATAGAGAGTTAAAGAGATAAAAAAAATGAGAAAAGAAGATATGAGATAGAGATAAGCGGGATTGTGAAGGGTTTAGGCCCACTATGCTCTGATACCATGTTGAAATCTGGAAAAAGAAATGTGAATTGCCATGGAAAAAGAAGATGTAAACAAAGAAGGATGAAGATTTTATTATAGTTGGTGAAAGATTGTATATCCAGTACATAGCGCCATGCATATATATATATATACATAGTCAAGGAGAGAGAAGATACACGTAGGCTAACTAATTAACCGTAAAAGAAGGAAGTCTAAAAACTAAAAGAAACGTAAAATGATGAAAACGCGCTTTAAACAAACAAAGGCAAAAAGGAGCCGCATGCGCCAGAATCATCCAACTGCTTCTTGAGTTTTATTCTTCTCAACTTCAAAAATCAATTTGTTTGAATCTGGCATGATGAGGTCGATTGTAAACATCTTCATTATTGAGGCAGCTTAATTGGCCAATAATTCTCCAAATTATCGTAAAAAACAATTATATCTAGCTACTTTAATGAAAGATGTTACCTCAATGGATCTAATACATTTTCGTGTAGCTCATAGATACCTTTCAAACATCGTAAAGATACGAAGTGCTTTTAAATATGAAGTTTGTAAACTAAATTCGGATCTGATGATAAGTTAGTTAGTTGTCGGAAGAGCTAGTTGTGGACTTCACAATTCAAACATATCGATGTGTATAGCAGATTAGTCCAACGAACTTGAACATGAAGTCAATGTTATCAGATCGACGCAGTAGGTGAAGTTGTGGAGTAGCCAACGAGAGTTTTAGTGGGGAGGCCACCAATGGAGGTATGTATGTTTAGAGAAAAAATGATTGACAAAGCAACAAATTCACTTAAAAAAAACAATGAAGAAAACAATAGAAATTGGATAAGATTAATTTATGTTATATTTGATATTTAAGATATGATATGTTAGGGTTAGTATACCTCAAAGCATGTTTTATGTTTAGACGAAGTATCAAACTTGTTTTCAGTTCCATTTAAATGAGAATAAATGTTTCTATCATTGATTTGTTATTTATTATCTTTATATATTGAATTACAAACAAGTTCATTTACTGCAATTGTAGACTTGGAGGATCGATGATCACAGAAGTTAACACAGTCGGATTCTTTGTAATATAAAACTCAACATATACAGATTTCGACAGTATAGTCGGTAAAGACTGCGGTATCATTTGATGGAGAGATGACCTTATATAGCCCGCATAATGATATCGATATGTATAACTGATACACATGTTTTGCGTATATATATTGAGAGGTTACACAGTGAGATTAATTATTTCTTAATCTGTGACAATGATATTAGTAAATGCAGCTGATTAGACGCTGCTTTGATTCATCTATGCTTGCGGATTTTTCGTAATCCAAAATAGTAATGTCTTGGGCAGTAGTGATTGACTTAAGATAGAAGTGAACGATTGTCAGTCTCACATAATCGCGTCTCGATTAACACGAGTTAATTAAATCCATGTGAGGCGTTCAAAAATGTTTATTGCATAAGAAACCCGGCCGGTTGTAATTTATTCCATGTGTAATAATTAATGTTTGAACCGGATCACTCACGAATAAATATATTAATTAATTATGAGTTGTCAACAAACTCAATTAATTAATGAGTTTAGTAAATCTTAAATGCGAGAAATAATTAATGACAACAAAGTTACATTCGTAATTTGGATGGATTAAGATGAGTTCAATATTTATCCTATAGTGGAGTCAATAAATATTTATAATGGAATTATACTTTAGTGCATTTCCATAGAGTAATTAATTTGAAATTAAATTAACTTAAATTAATTAATTTAAGTTTAAGATGGACCAAACAATTAAATAAATTTAATTGGGCCCAAAATGACTTGTAAATTAATTTAATTAAGTTATGAATTTGACTAAGTCAGATTAATTTTGAATTATTGAAAATTCAAATTTGAATAATTGATAGAATTGTAGAGAGATAAAAGTGATAATTAATTTTATTATTTGAGATCTTATCAATTCATTTTATAAACTCTAATCTAGCCCAAAATATTTATAAAAAGAGGACTAGATGGCCGAAAATTTGTCTCCCCATATACTAGGAATTTTCGGAAACATTCAAGTAGTAGATCGAGAATAGGTTAGAAGTTTCCAAAGTCGGATTCGAGGAGATCAAGAGAAGATTCCTACGGTGTGGATTGTGGTTCGATAGCTAACGATTCAATTTGTTTCTTCTCAAGTCTTCGACTAGCGAAGGAGAAGGTATAATTATTTATCCGCAATTATATCTCCTATGTGGTATTATGTGATTAAGAATTAATTATTTATGCAATTAATCAAACATGTGGATCTTGCGCATTTATGAACTATTCATTCGGGTTCTATCATGATACTCGTCTCATGATAATTACTTCATAATTAGGATAACTATATCTTAAGTAACATACATAATCTTAGTGTTATAAACGAGGGAATTAAGAGATGTGTATAACATTTGTTCATATAAAATTATTATTAAAAATAACAGAAAAGAATGTAAAAAAGATAACTATCAATCAAATTTTTTTTTTTTTAAAAAGAAGGAAAAAAATATGGAAATATGTTTTACATTTAGGAGTGGTTTGGTTTGATGGATAGGATTGATAGAATTATCACCTTTAAATCTCTACATTTTTATCCATAATCCTTTCTCTCTTTATGAATTTAATTGATTTTTATGCTCCTTAATCATTTAAATGTTTGATTATATAATCACGTCAAAATTGGCTTGATTATATAATCAAGCATTTGAGTGATTAAGGAGAATAAAAAATGACTAAATTCATAAAGAGAGGGATAATTATGGATAAAAAGGTAAAAATTTAAAGGTGATAATCCTATATATCCTATCAATCATGTCGTACAAATCAAACCACCCCTTAAACATATACTAGTTATAACTTTAAGTATTACTCCATGAATTTGTTATATATTATTTGATTTGAATTGCGTTTTAAAAAATTAATTTAAATTATGTTAGGTTTAGTATAACTCTAATTATTATACTAACATGTTATACTAATATCTGCGTTTTTGCTATCTTTACATGAAAGCTGACGTGGATTGAGAATCGAGTTCACCACCACATCATGACCATATTGATATGAAGTTTGTTCCACAAAATCAGGAAGCAAAGCATTGACTGAAGTTGTTCCACAAAAGCAAAAAGTGATGTTAGCTCGGCAACAGATTACCCTATTTCTATAGAGCATTAACAAACATCATGGGTGGTTAAGAAAGGAGTGGATCTAAGTCCATCTCGGCCCAGACTCTTAGTATATATAGATGAGAACTTCAGTCATTTGTACACACGTTTTTTATATAGAGTTTTCATAGTTTTCATAGTTTCATTAGTTTTCATTGTACGGTTCTTAGAATTAAAAATGTACCTTTAGTATTTGGTTGTAACATTCAGCACTTATTTTAGTAATTTGTTTTGGCTCGTGTAGGTTATAAATTATAACCTATGCATAAATTATTGTTGTATCTTGATTTATTTGCGCATTTATTTTATCTAGAGTTTAGTTGATACACTTTCAAATTGAAGTGTATTATTGTATATTAAGTGATATTTGAGTACCACTTGATTTATTTTGTTTGATTGAATCGTAGTACAAAATGGATAAATACAATTACTAAAAAAGAAAAAAAAGAATAATATAACAAATTTGTGAACAAAAATAATATTTTTTAAAAAATAGATTATATTAGACCAACTTTATCGGTACACTTTTTACACTGGTGTTCGACCATGAAGCAATAAAAATAAATAAATATTGAAAATAGATGTTCGAACATCCAAAAAAATAGACCATTGATGGTCTCTCTCTCTCCTCTTCTTTGTACCAATAAAGTGATGTCAAAAATTTTGTTTTACATGAAAATGTTGCTTTGTGTTTATGATATTTTTCAATAATAATAGCTTATTTTAATTATTTAAAGTAAAATAAGTTATAATATGTATAATAAAAATAAAAATAAAAATATTAAATATTGTGGTTGCATAGTTGAAATGGTCATTGATAAATTACAAAAAAATTGAGGTGGTTGGATCGAATAAAATTAATATAAAAAAATAATAAAATATTAAAATAGTTGGATGGTTGGAATTTTTGGTGGTCATTGATAAACCTAGTCTTACGCCTGCTGAAAAGAGTATTTTTCATCACACTATTCTATCCGAGTTACAACATAACCCAAAATACATGATTCAGCAAAATTCACCAAACTTTAACATACTACATTTGATTATGCCCTTACAAATAATCGATTAAATCTAATTATATAACCAATATGCCTCGAAATACCATATTATATAAACAAAAAAAAAACACAAACACTAAACGTCTTTACCTCTTCTTTTTCTTACATCGAGATTAAATACATTTTATTTCCCTACTTTAAATATATACTATTAAAATATTAAATATATTGGCCTCTCAACACACAATCACACATTGTAAAGTGTGTGTAGATATGAATATATATAATATAATATGTCCATGAAGTGCGACAAGCGTGTATGTGTACAGCGACTTTTACACCAAGTTTCATTGTTTTAATTATAAATTAATTTTATATTCCATAATGTATTAATAAATTGGGCACTGACCTAACCTAGGTCCCATCTCCACTTCCATCTGGGAATGCATAAATTCTTTTTTTATTTATTAAAATACTTCTTTTATTTAAATATTATTGTACTATCTGCTTTTATTTTATGGATTTTGTTGAAATCTGTATCATTTTGACCTTACTTACTTAAAATACACCACTAGAATATTATTATTATTATTATTATTATTTTGATAGTGGAACCAGACAATCTGGCTTGCTGTAACGTATATTTAATATAGATATTTGGAGATAAAGACATAATAATTTTGCATTGTTTAGTCATCAGATCCCAAGCTTGTATGGTTTGGACAAAATACCAATCAATATTTATGGTTTCAAAGATTTATTTATTCAGATAAACATAAAATAATATACTTGAAAAAACATTATCTTTAGTGATTTAGTAACAGTACTAGTCTAGGTTTATTGTAATGATAATAAATGGGCCGACTTTCTTGATTGGTAGGAATTAGGAGTTAGCCCATTTTTATTTATAAGGTTTGATTTTTTCTCTTTTCCTTCTCTTTTTTCACGTGATGTGTTTAGACTTTAGTAATAGCACACATGCAATAACATTTTTTTTAATAACATTTACTTATTGTTTAAAATTAAAACAAGATGTATAAAGATCGTTTCAAAACTTGATCAACTTTGACATACCCACTTAAAAATAAATAAATTATTGATGTATTATCTTTTTGATGCAATTTATTTCAAATATGTGTATGATTGCCAATCAATTGTATATGACTGATAACTGTATTATAAATAAAATTAAACCCAAATGTGTATAATTTCACCTAGTTTAAATTATGGCAATCACCGTAGTAAAATTTTAAATATGTGAACAAATGGAAGATTGATCCGAATATATAATTGTTAATTGTTATAGCAATAATATACTAAATTCCTCCTAGCTGGAAATAGTAATTTAGAATTAATTTTATTACACATTTGGCATCAGATCTTAAGATGAAGAAAAAAAAATTTAAATGAATGAGTAGATTGGAATAAGTTATTTAGTAGGTGTAACAATAATAATTTGAGATGGGCAATATTAGGCTAACCCTTCAAATAAAAATGGATAAGTAATTATTCCCAACGAAGTATAAAAGGGATAAACATAGAAAAGGATACAAATATGAGTATATGATTTAAGAATATCTACCTGTTTTTCTTGAGTAAAAAGTCGAAAGAATAGTTTGTTTTGTTTTTTTTAAATAGATTACATTAATATTAAATTACATAGTTCGTTTTGTTTTTGTTATTAGTGTGGATATTTTTTTATATGTAATAAATTGGGTATTTCCTAACACTTTTTAACACATAATTTTAATACAAGTGCACAAAAGAATGTCAATAATAAGGAAATGATGGGAATGTATATTTATTTCATTTAGAGAAGGGATATCTTATATCTAAGATACAAAATGGACTTAATTGTATTATATATAATTAATAATCGTACGACAGGCCCAGTTAAATTACAAAGACTGTCCTTTAGTGGGCCCATATATTATAAGCCCAATATCATGATTAAATATGAGATGAATAAATAAAAGAAAGGAGGATGGGACGCTATGCTATTTAATTAAATTTGTGATGTCCTTCTAATGGAGGAAATGATGGACAAGAATTGGTTTTGGAAGGAGGAATTTGGAAAGTTGATAAAAAAAAAATGGATTTGATGTCCTCATTCTCACTTGTGAAGATTTTATTTGTGTTGAGGTTTTAGGGTTTTACACTAATACTTCATGAATAGATGGATGTTATTAGTATAAGATTGGACTTTAGAGCTCTACAAATATATTTTGATTAAAGGGCACAAATCATTTGCTTCTTTTAAGTCTGATGTACCTCTCTTAACAATATATGATATACTTCTAATTTACTTGGTTATGTTTTCTTTGATGGATAAATTTATCCTTTGAAAATGAAAATGTGGGATAAGAGTATATTATCCCTCCTTAGAGTGAGATTAAGGAGAAAAATAGTGATGAATTTATAATTTAGATAAGAGTGATGGATAAAAAAAATTAAGAGGTAATTATACTCTTATCACACATTTTCAAGAGATAAATTTATCACTCAAATAGAACATAGTCTACATCACTACTGATTAAGATGTAAATGCTTTGCACACAAAATATTTAGATTACATTCATTTCTTATACTCTAAGGTGGTGTTTACTTTAAGTGATAAGTTAGATTGATAAAATGTGTGATTGATTATTTGAAGGATATGATATTTAAATTAGTTCAAAACTGAGTAATTCATCATTTATACTTCAAAGTAAAACACTAGATTAACTTGGATTATTTTTATTAATCAATTCTATCATGCAAAGTAAACATCACCTAAAATGATACATACATACATATATATATATATATATATGTATATATATATATATATCATTTCTTAAGATGAACGGTCGAGATCTTTTCTCATTTCTCATCTATAGATCCTTTCTTATATGATCTAAAACCTATATATATATAATAAACCTTTTGTGCTTCCTTATTTGCGGCAGCATACTTTACGTACTCGTGTCTTTTATAAAAATATCACATAATTATACGAGTTATTATAATAATTATTTTTAGTTTTTTTATTATATATAAATCAATATATAGTGTACGTTAATTAATAAACGGTAATTAAAAAGTAAAAACATTAAAGATTTTATTATATATTTATTAGTTTTCTACATATTATGTTATATCAGTTACACAGACGAGTTAAGTTGTGTCAGTCCATGCGGTGTGAGAATAGTAGACTTGTGTTTCATAATGGACTTTAAACATTGAGGTAACACAATTTGATGATTGACTTGTAATAACCCAAATAAAAATAAATAAATATCACTTAATCTATATGAATTAATATTAAAGTGTAAAAAAATAGTATATATATATATATATGTGAAATACAGTAGAAAAAAAAATTAATTAAGAAGATATATTCTATTTAATGAATTTTTGGTTTTTATTTATTGATATTAATCTCTTATTACCTCCATTAGTCATCAAATATTGACGCCTCATACTATTACCTTTATGACTCCCCAAAGTAAACCCTTCTCCTCAATTCTCACCAATACACCATCCAATCGGTCATTTCCTAGAACCAAATAGAGAGACAGAAATATAGGAAAACCAAACTAAAAGGAGGAATAGTGAAAGTGTGAATGTAAGAATACCATATTTTATTCATTTGATTATATTTCTATAACTAGTAGTTATTTAAGAATGTGTAGAATCTGAAAATTTAGGGAATTTGTTGTTGTTGAACTATTATTGGTGATTTAGAATGATTTAGTTTAGTAAACGCTAAATTGGAAGAGATGATGTATTATGCATGTTATAATTTCTGAGAACTTTGCTATATTTCATTGAGTTTTATCTATGTGATGGTGGATTGATCTTGAATGATTAGGAGTGAGTTTTAAATTGTTCTTGCAAGCAAATATGAAATTGTGTATTAGATTTAGATGATCTAGTAGTAAAGTAATTAGAAGTGTTAGATATAAGATCATCTCACCACAAGTTAAATTATGGGGAAAAAAATCTGTAGTTGAACTCTGTTTCATTCAGTGATTTACGTGGTATGCTTCTGTGATTTAATTTTTGAAACTAAAAATAGAAGAAGTTAGGGTGATTCTTCAACTTAAATCGATTAAATCGGAGTTTTCTATGAATTATGGTGATTTTTCAAAGTTTACTGCACAAATATGGATCATATAGTGAGAAATGTGACTGACCAATCAATTTTATGGAAATTATATAAAATGTTTAGTGAGCACAATTATTTCCAATAAAACTGTGTGTCACTGTGTGACAATACAATCATATATTGAGATGTTAACTATTTGACATGTGTCTACTGAGTATTTTTATACTAAGCCCTGCATGTTTTTTTTCCTACTGTGCAGGTTGAGTGAGAGTTGATGTGGTTGAGTTGAATACCTTTTTGTTGTTGATCAAGTTTTAACCTTGAGCACACATAGGCATATGTGTGTCTCACATACATTTCGCTGCAAACACTTTAATAACAATACAATACAAATATATGAACTCTTTTAATATAGACACATGTACTTTCGGGTCACGATCCTTGATGTTTATATCCTTTAGGGATGACAAAATTCTCCAAGGGTTTGGGTATCTGCATGTATCCGATTCTAATAGGACGAGTATGAGCTAGGAATAATAACGGAGTCGGAGATGGGTACGAGTTAATATATTCATAACCGATTTGGGTACGGGGCGGTACGGGAATATATGTTCATGTCCCGAACCCGCACTGATAAATTTTTATATAATATATTTTTTAAATTTTCATAAAAATAACATACTCCCTCCGTCCGCCAAAGTGTTTAACGAATTTTCTTTTCGGGCAGTCCACGAAAGTGTTTAACACTAAAACTTTCTATTTATAGTAACTTTTCAATACACACAATCCAATTAAAAATTATAAATCATGTGAGACTCAAATTCCACTAACTCTACTTTTCTACACACATCTCCACATATTACACTCCTTTCACACTCCACTCATTACACTCTTTACACACTCTATACAAAGTCAATAAGTTTTATTAAAACTCATGCAAGTCAAACCGTTAAACACTTTTCAGGACGGACGGAGTAATAGATATCGAAAAAGTATTCAATTTTTAAACTTTTTTTATAAATAAATATTTTATTATTCTATTGTGTAATTATTTTTCTTTAAAAGAAAATTTCTAAAAAATATTTATATGGATACCCGATGTACCCTCCCCTCCCTGAATAATTCTCGTCCGGAACCCGCCCCAATTTAAACAGGTATAGGATGAGTATGAGAATTAATTTTTTAAACGACTACGGGGACTACGGGGACGGAAAAACAATACCACTCCAAAATCGCGCCTCATTGTCATCCCTAATATCCTTGGCAACATGTAGTTGTGGTATCTTTAATACTCCACAAATCATGTTATTTGAGTTTACTTATAACATCATGTTATTTTGTGAGTATATACTTTTCAATATGTTCTTAGAAACGGCAGTAATTGCTTTGCATGCATGCGGGCATGTAATTCTGTTACGTTACATGTGGCAGAGTCCAATTTCAGAAGAAATTGCAACAGATACAGATTTACGACTGTTATATATGTTACTTTTACACGAAATTAACAAATAAAAAAATAAAATTTAATATGTATGATATAAATTCCCTTTTCCTAGTCATGCAAATTGCCACACTCATTGATTTCCAATCATAAAAGGAATCTATAACAAATGTATAAATATTTAAAAAGAAGGCATATTGATTATTTTGAACGAATTCTGGTTACATATATACTAAAAAAATCAAAGTTAATTACTAGCTCCAAAAAGAATCATAATTAGTAAATGGTAGTAAATATGCATTTGCCTTGATCAGTTTATGTATACTAAGAGTGGAACAGTAATAAATATAATGCATAACATATACGTAAAAAATTGCTTAAATTTGTAGATTTCAAATATTAATGAGATTTGAAGATGAATTAGCGTTAGTGAGCTACATTATCTATATAAATACCCTCTTTCTACTCCATTGCAGAAACATAGAGAAAGAGCAGAGAAAATCAAATATTAATCAAATGGCAAAGTTTTTCTGGATTCTTTTTCTTGTGCTGTCAGGTTTCATTCAACTTTTAATTCTATCTACTACTCAATTTTCTGGAATACTTATATATAATCCTATTTGTATATGTTTTATGATTATTTCAATATTATAATTAACTTGGTCATGGTGAAAAATTACATTATATATAATCAGTTACATGATTTAGTTAAAGAATGAAAGTAAATATGGAATAGTAGATTTTGGAATTAATATATATGATGTAGATGGATGTTGATGAATATTGTTTTGTTTTTGCAGTGGCATGGGTTGAAGAAGTGAAAAGTGAGAAAGGTGGGGTAAGACAATGCATAGTTAGACTGCATAAAAATAGCTGCTACCTTCCCAAGTGTAGGGAGGAATGCTATAAATCATCTTACAAAGGATTTGGAACCTGCACGGAAAGACCTTATGGCTCTGGCAACTACGATTGTAATTGTTTGTACAAGTGTAACAACTAATTTATTATAGTTCATAAAAAAAAATATTACAAGCAATAAAATGATGCAATTTACTCTTATTATGAGGTGGCTTTTTGATAACCTCACCATATGTAGTTAGATATAATTATAACTCAATTAAAAAAAGTAGATTAAGTGAACCGAATAAAATAATGGTGAAACAAACGAGTTTTAATAAATATTATCGTGGTCGGCAGGATTCGAACCTGCGCGGGCAAAGCCCACATGATTTCTAGTCATGCCCGATAACCACTCCGGCACGACCACCTTTTATATAAATGTTTTCTCATAGAGTACTTATCATAGTATTTAATATTTAACCTAATAATTACGATTATATATCAATAATCTATTTATGCATAAAAGAAAAGGAAAGAGAAAAGTTTAGGTGCCAATATGGCGATACCATGACGACTACACATGCTGTTTCTGTCATATATATAGTCTCTAAACTGTAATCAACTTTATGAGTGTAATAAAGAAAATAAGAGATAGGGGAAGAATATTTTGAAGATTTTGACATTACCATAATGAAGATTAGGTTTTCCAATCACACAAAGCAAAATATCATGCATCTTTATTGCCGGTGGATCACCGTTTACATAAATAATAAATTTTCAATAAAAATTTATTAATTTTCACTTTACCATTAAGATATAACTTAATATATATTCAATATTTTTCTTTTTATAATTACTCGTATATCTCTATAAAATTATGTGACATTACTACGTGAGTTGCGGGCGTACTCAAAAATACCCGTTGCGGGTGATGGAGGAGAACTAATCATCAATAATAATGGCTTCTATGATTCATATATTTCTATATATAAGAAGTAGGGAATGTGGGATCTAAGTAGCTCTGATTGTGAAGTTAACTTATACTCCCTCCGTCCCACTAAAAGTGATCACGTTTGACCAAATCTGTGAGAGCTTTTTGGTCAAACGTGACCACTTTTAGATATGATAGTGTTAGTTATACAGGTCGATGGTACTAATAGCGTAATTATTATTTTTTAATCTAATAAATGTCTTATATCTAAGAGTGGACATAACTTACATGCAAATGATTGAATGTAGCAATGTTATATCATTATGTAAATTATTATAATTTCCATTTTTTATTTTTTATATTTTTATTAATTTATATTGAATATATTAAATTATACTATAATTAATAAATCTTAGTCAGGAAGTGAGAATTAATAAATTTTAATTGAAATTTTAATATTTATATACAAATCATTTCATATTGTTTACGGACGTATTAATCATGCTCCCTGTGTACCGGGTCATCATTTTTTATATACTCAATACATGAACTAACTAACTGCCTACCTAATTTATAAAGCCAGCCATTCATATTTATGACTAATTCTATCTCTCACTACTATATAAACAGGACTAGCATTTAACATATTAATTAATTGGTTAGACTAAAAGAATTTAATTCTCTAATTATATCGATTTCGACCCCAATAGTAGTTTCATTAATAAGCAATATTCCGATCTAAGCCATATGGTCCATCTCCACGTTTCACGATTAGGGCACGTGACACCGTGGCAGAGCACGTGGCTAGTACCACCACTTCCAGATGTGGAACATGCATTTTTAATTATTTTAATCATTAGGATTATAATTAATTTACCTCATATTAAGTATGGAACATGCATGCCCTTTCAAATTTGCCTCATATTAAGTGTAGCATAAATATTTTAATTATCAGGGTTATAATTAATTTGGGTGTTGCATTTTTATTTTTATTTTTATTTTAATATTGTATGTGCTTATTTGTCAGATACTAATAGAATGAAGTTTAATTGCTCCTTTTAGTTTATTTATCCAAAAAATATGTATCATACTATACAAATAGTGAAATTTTATCCACACCAATTAACGATTGGAAAAATTACAGCTTCAAAGAATTTAAGCAAAATGTCAATAGCATATGGTAGTAATCAATGAAACTTAAGTAGATTCCATAAATTATTAAAATAGAAACAAGTCAATTAAAGATATACGGTCATGGGACTTTTAGAAAAAAAGATGAATAAATGTTTTATAATTTACTCACTTTACTCTTTCCCTTCCAATGCTAATAATTGTGAGCAAAGAATTATGATGGGCCCATTTTGCCTTTTCCCCCAATTCAATTGTCAGTGTATTTAAATTTCTGAAATACAAAAAGTTAGGCAAAACTACAATTCTACTGATTTACTACAATTCTACTGAATTTTCAAGTTAAGCAAAGTACAATTAAAAGTACTGGATAGCGTTGGTGATATTATTGTAAAAGTCACAATAATAAGATAAAATATATTTATTTAAAAATAAAATCAAAATCTTGATTTTTTAAGTAAAAAAAGTTGTCATCCAACCTTAAGTATAAGAGAAAGTCATGTAAAAAATAAGAGAAAGTCATGTAAAAAATATTTGCGTAGGAAAGAGAAATAAATATTTTAATTAAGATTGAATTATAAGAAAGTCATTGATTATAGTCTTAGGGATACGGTCAAAATATTTATTAAATATGATTTTCATAATGACTTCTCAATTTAGTGTAAAAGCATACACTTTCAAATTCAATTTGATGTCTGCTTAATAATATCAGCATGGCTACATTACTTGTTATGTATGGTATACAAAAGAAAGGACTTTTAATATTTTCAACAGCAAAACATTGACTACAAATTAAAATAACATGTTTTTTACGTTAAAATTTAAAGTATTATATAACCAGAAGATTTGAAGGGCATTATATTTTACTAAAATTGGAACGTAACAATTTAAAAAATTGATAACATTGTTACTAAAACTTATGCAAATTTAACATCAATTGAGTTGTCAAATGCTACCAAATGCAATTTGTACAATGGATATCTAATTTATTGCTTAAAGTATAATTTAATTATAAATATTGTTCAAATTTATTACTTCTATTAGTTTAATTTAATTATAAAGATTGTTCAAATTTATTACTTCTATTAGTTAACACCAGCCGTTTTATTTTAATTCCAATATATATATATATATATATATATAATACTCCATCAATTTATTATTTAATTTAATTTCATATATATATTTTATATAAAAAATTAAGTTTATATTTATTAAGTGAAGGTTGAACTATATGAATTATAATACAAAGTACAAAAGTTTATTTATCGCAAAAGGAATAATAATTTTGTGGATGGATAAATAACAAATCGGTCGCCCAGAAGGTGGAAGTAGAAGAGAGAGTAATTAATATTGATGAAGAAATAAATAAAAATATATGTTGGCCATATGCAGATCATGTTATGTGAGACTATACATACAGCACACAACTATTCTAATTATGAGATAATAATGTAACCAAATCCACCGATACACCATCACCACCAATATGGGGCGGCGCAACCGCACAACCACCACCGCCAAATCCCACACCCTCCCCTCCTCCCCTACCCACTCTTCCTCCTCCTCCTCCTTCGAGTTCACCATCTCCCTCTCCCCCCACAAATCCTCCGCTGCCTCCGCCGACGACCTCTTCTACAAGGGCCACCTCCTCCCCCTTCACCTCTCCCCCCGCCTCCGCACCCTCCTCCTCTCCTCCTCCTCCTCCTCCACCACTACCTCCCGCTCCTCCACAGCCTCCCGCTCCTCCTCCGACACCGACTCCTCCCGCCCCTCCTTCGCTACCGACGACACCGATCACTTCCTCCTCCGCCCATCCGCCGCCGCCGCCGACATCCTCTCCCGGAAGCCCTCCAAATACTTCTCCCTCGCCAAATTCTCCTCCGTCTTCCGCAAAGAGGCCAAACCGGCAGCCACCGTCAAGCGCGTGAGCTCCACCGCCAGAGAAGTCCTCCGCAAGTACTTGAAGAAAGTGAAGCCCCTCTACGAAAAGCTCTCCCAAAAACAGCAACAGCCGCCGCCGCAGCAGCATCCACCGCCACCGCCGTCGAACGAGAGCACAACGCTACAACTAATCTCCTTTTCCGGGAACTTGAGTTACCCTAGAAGGAGAAGCCACGTCACGAGCTGCCCATCGTCGATGATGTCATCTCCCCGGCACGGCGAGAGCGGGTTCCGTCCCGCGCAAACGGGTAGAGCCGGATCCGGGTCGGGCGCCTCGTCGATGGAGGAGCTGCAGAATGCGATCCAAGGCGCCATTGCTCACTGCAAGAACTCCATGCTCAACAACAACACTATTCTCATGAGCAACCAAATCTGAGAGCTAACTAGGTATTATATATGAACATTAATTAATTCATTACTTAATATTCGACTGCTTTTTTGTTGATTATTAACAATATCCTTTAATGATCGATTTACCCAATACATTAATTAATCTTTGGTGCTATGTATGTATTCTAAATGCATGTCGTCTCGTGTAATATATCTATGGATCATAATTTTGAATTGTTTTATTCCAAGCGAGCTAGGATCGACATTTCATGCATAATTGTGTTGTATTTTAATTTAAGCTATCCAGCTTGAATAAACCATAAGGACTCAATCGAATCGAATCGAATTGAGTCAAAAGACGAAAGCGTGTCAATCAATCAAAATGCAGCTCGAGCTAAACATAAAGACTCAATCTTAGCTCTATATTCAATTAAAAAAAAACAAGTATTGAGGGTATATCCAGAAATAGTCACACTGCAATTTATTTATAAAAATTGAAGCTCTACCTCTATATATGTTTGATTTGTATATATTCGAGATTAGGAGTATTATTTAGCTGAAGCAAGGAAGTCGTAATTCGAGCCTATAGTATTAATGTTGAGCTAAAATTGAAATTTACAGTTGATTATCATGAACAACCCACGTGCTAGGTTAACTATCAAACCCTACATGCATATGCACGCCTAATTCAAATTACAGCTTCAATATTATTTGGGGAAATTTTTTTAGATGTAATATGCAATTTCATCAACACAAAGAGCTTGTTATGGAATAGAGAAAAGATGCATGGTTGGCAATACATTAATCTGGGATAAGTTGAATTATTTTCTAACTTATGGGAGAATCTTGCATGTGCACTTAGAAGCAATTTTAAATGTAGTTTCACTTTCACCCTCAATAATTTTGGGCTGTATAGAGAAGAGTGTGGCATTTAATGAGTGAAATAACTATGAAGTTTCTTAATTTAATATTTTTTGGGAGTATTGGGTACTTAATTGTCTTGTTCCTTAGATTGTAGTACATGATTAATCTGAATGTGCATGACTACAAGACAAACAAAATAATAGAACCAATTATTTAAAATCTCAGATCCCTACCGTTCAATTATTGTTTAATGACAATGAAGCTAAAATGAGCTTTGGTTCCTCATACACAGAAAAAAGAAAAAGAAACTTAAATACAGTATGGAGAACTCATCCTGTTATCAGAAATATTTTATATCTTCAGGCCTAAACACATTGGAAAATAGTATGAACCTTATTATTGGATCATATCAGCCATATGTACTCATAGTTTAACAGGAAACCCAAATCTTAACGCAACAATTTCAGTTTTCTGAATATATGAGTTTAATCAAAATCACTTCCTTTTACGATTAATTTTAGTTCAGATATTAGTTCATCAATCTAGTACTAAATATAGACCGAAGAATTGCGCTGTATAGACTGAAAGTTAAAACTAAACATCCCTTAAGTATTCACTCGCTACAAATTGATAAAGTTGCTTTTAACATGCAAAAACTTTAGGGGAGAGGAATACACTAGATAATTCGTATCGGGCCAACAATATCATATTGTATAGCAAAATTATATGTATTATATTGGACTTTTATAACTCTATTTAAATATATTCTCGTTCCATTTTATCATCGTTAGTGTATTTTAACTAGACCTGTTAATATTTTTTGTTAAGTAAATTAATAATAATAAGATATATAGGAGTAGTAAATATCTTCCATATGTCCTCTTTGAAGCATATTGGGCCCAATTGGGTCACATTAAGAATGGATCTTTTAAGGATAAATGTCTCTAAGGTCCACCTGGATGAACTTGTAGTAAAAAAAAACCACCATTTTTTCTCATTGTCAAGTA